>JAOEHQ010021339.1:0-14468 GCA_025447715.1 Asclepias incarnata
AGGGGAGAGAGGGAGGGAAAATATAGGTTCTCACAGTTCTCACCATATTTGTAGTTCTCACGTTAACCCTACCCTATTAGATTATATATAATATATATATATTATATATATGAAACATGTGGTGAGGATGTATTGAATAGATTAATTGATGTAATAGATTTCTAGATATAAGATTTTAGTTTTGTTTTTGCTTTTGATTTTGATAATTTTGATAATAAGATATAGATATAGATGCAGATATAAGAAAGTATAAGATCTGATATATATGATATAAATGGGAATGGACAGAAATACCCTCATGTGATCTGCACATGAGGGGGCTAACGGAGGGCATATAACGGCGGTTAGGGTTAGGGGCTGCTAATGAAGCAAAACGCGACCACGGGGTGATCTAATGACAAAAAAAAAGCACAGGGGAGAATTTTAATAATACACTAAACCACAGGGGGATGTAATGAAATTAACTCTAAACGTAATAAATGGAATAACCACAGGGACAATTTGTGACATTTACTCTTCCTATTATTATTAAGGACAAAAACTGTTTATGGGTCAACCCCAACCCTGTGCATATCAACTGTAGTATAGAATGATGCATTTCACTTGCGCAGTTGGTGCCATTTTTGGAATTCTAAATGATCCGGTTCAACTCAAACCCGTTTTCACATGTTTCCCCACCCACCCATTTTGCCAACATTTTTTGAAATCCATTTCCATGGAAATGTGATTCATTTTGATGTGTAGAGATAATTTTGTTTCCTAATTTCCGTTACATGTCTATCCTGGTATATGCAGTTGAGGTCTGAAGGGAAAGAGTATATAGTACAAGAAGGTGATGTTATGCTGTTCCGGTTTAACGTGTGATGCACATTGGACTCAATTTTGGGATACATTTTTCCTCATAGATGAGACAAGAAGTAATGATCATGTCTCATAGTTTTACATTTGATATCTACCTTATACAAATATTAAACACACTTATTTGTTTTTTCATAAGAAAATGATTTGTTTTCAAACTACAAATCAAGGAGAGAGAGTTGAGGGATTCCTTTGTATACAAGAAACACTTTGATCATGTTGATTTAAACTTTTGATACAATTAGATTCAAGTTGTTGATGGTATCAATTACAAAGTGGTTTGTTGGCATTATTCTAATCTTTGATTGATTGGGTCTTGGTATTGCTTTTAATCAAACTTATGGTGACTTAGAAGCTAGCTAATGTATATGTTATGTATCTTGTATTCTTGCATCCATCTTTGTCGACATGGACCATCAAGTTCGCTATCATAGCCTCCGTGCATAAACAGACAATGTACGATAGCTCCCACGTTCTTTTAGAGACGGTAAAATAGTGTTCTGATAGTATATTTTGATGCTTATTATCCACCACCTTTGTGGTAGGGTACAAGTGGGGAACGGAGTAATGTCAAAAAAGGGTAATGGGGGAACCCTAGCCCCGGTATCACAATTGGATACCCATCGACCCACCCCGTATGAGCCTTATGATGCCGGTAAAATATCTCTATCCTAATCCCCACATGATCTGGGCACCCCGAAGGATCGAACCCGCGTCTTTAGAACTTCACATGTGGGTCTAGGCTTCATTGGTAACGGGTACCTTAAAGGAATTGTTTTTTGTGCCAAGCGGGGATCGAACTTGGGACCTTAAGGTCACCAAGTGCTTCCCTTACCACTAGGCCAATTCCTTGTTTGGTAAACGGAGTGATGTCTATTTATAAACTTTTCGAAAGATTTATGGACAACATTTTGTACTTGATGGTCCAAAGGTCTTTGACCCCTGGCCCATAAGCAACCTGTAGTTTTAATTTTAAAAAGCTCAACCATCTTGACTTTTACAATTCAAGTTATAATATCCTTTGTCTATCCTATGTAAGCAACCTATAGTTTTAATTTAGTATTTAATATGACAAGGAAGAAAATTTAAATTTCATTCCATTAAATTCTCATACATTTTGGGAATCAAACAGCCTCTTAGCCGATGAAGCTTGCTTGTTACGTATACTTGAAACTATCATCGATGAGATGATAGTTGGCTTTGTGATTGTTGTTGGAAAGTATGGACCGAAAAAGGCAGGGTACTTGATGAGACAAACATTCGTACATTGTGTATGAGTTGTTTTTTTTAAAACGGCAGAATTTATTAATAAAAAGTAACAAACTAGCAAGACGTTAGAAGTTACAAAAAGATACAAGTACAACTATCAAAACTTAAGAGTTAGAAACACAAACGGCAAAATTCTAAAGTCCTCTCGGGCCTTAACTGCGAGGTCCGTAAAAAGGATGAAAAAACTCTCGCCACTTACGGATGGACAGGAGAAAAATCCCCACCCAAAGAGGCCGTGCCACTGGTTTTCACTCTAGGGTGTTTTTGATACGGATCCAACCAGGCCACGAGGCAAAACACGCAAACGAAATAACATAAACCATGACACCACGACTCCAACCAAGCATCTTTATTCATTGAAAAAGAAAGGATGTATTTTGTTGGATCAAAGGAAACATCGTTGCTTTCGGGTAAAAAAAAAAGGGTTGAAAAGGAGAATGGTATATTTTGTTTGAATATGTGGTGTGGGGAGAAAGAAGGTGAAACGGGAGTGGGGTGTAGTCTGTTTCTTAATGGTGTACTGTACTATATGGCAAATGGTTTACGGGGTCAAATTTATGTGGCAGGCCTTTTTTCCCGGATATGGGCACAAACCGCCATTTTAGTTTAATCATTAATGATATGATATGGGAGATAATATATGTCATTACTTTTATACTTATATCATATTCACGCGTTATTAACTTATACAGTCATTTATAAAACATATATATTTTTTAATAAGTAAATTAAAAATAAGGCTATATATAATTATATATCATCCCCTTAATGATATACTATACTAGTAACATAATGGTCGATGCATAAGGTGACTGTATTCTCACAAATTCAATTCGGCCATCCAACTATAATTTTATACTAAGATAATTATATTTGCAGAAAAACTTTAAAATCATTATTTACGTCAAATTTAATTACTTTTTTTTATATAAAAATATCCATTTAAGTATTTTATATGAGTATGTTGAGTCTATAGTGTATTAAAAACTTTACTCTGGTGACTTAATTGTTGATTTTTTATAACATTTGTGATAATGTTAAAGATTCTTTTAAAAGTAGACTTAGTTTGATATAAAGTTACATGATTCAGTTGAATATTTTATAAGAATAGATTATCCTCCGGTACATTATCCCTAACTAAAGTTTTGCACCTTTTTCGTCAGTAATCTTAATTACTAACCATATTTTTATGTACAAGAAATCAAGTTAAAAACCCATGACAAACTCTTCATATATGGAACACCTTTAAGCCTTTAAGGTAGCCTAGCGGCCAAGCATTCTGATGGTCTCACAAGAGGTCTCGAGTTCGAACTTCTTTAGGTAAACATGTGAAAGGAAGGTCATGGGAGGATTCAAAAAGAACCATGTGGGTATCTTGATTATGTTGTATACATCTGAATCAAAGACTCATCCTTTTCAGATAGGGAAGTGATAAAGGTACCAAGGTTTTTTTTTAACTTACCATTAAAAACAAATTTAACAACGCACAGTACAAGTCTGCAAAACATATGTGTGGTAAGTTTATTAATTGTGATGGTACAAATATCATTTCCCTTTCAGATAACTTGGACAGGAGTAACCGCTTCCGTTACAAAAAATAAAATAAAATAAACCTCTCTATGTATGGTGGATGTGCAAGTTTTTTTTTGTTTTTTTTTTTTTTGACATTTGCTATTAACACGGAAAATTATTTAGGTAATGTATGTTGGATTGTAAACATGATTTTGTGGTAGTATACTAGGAACATTGTAGGGTAGAAGAATGAGTGAAAATGTTAATATGATGTGAACAGAATAATTCGAAGGCCAAAACCATATTCCCTAATAATAATAATAATAGAGGAACCCCATGTGATGGTATATTTGTACATGTTCATGTTCCTAAATAAGATATGATAAAGATATTACACAAATAATAAATGGATCACAATACAAACATGCAATTCACGGTAGTGGCAAATTTATTAAATTGCTCCTTCTTAAATGAACCTTCATTCTGTCTTGGATATTTAATTTTACGTATAATCATTGAATATCTTTGATAAAGTATTTAGCCTAGGTCTATAGTTTGTTAAGTATAAAGAATTCAATTACTTGCATGTGTTATCTACAAATACATATGTATGTATTCATTTCTTTTAGGTTTAAGCTATTGAATCTACAAATACATATGCATGTATTTATTTTATTTGGGTTTAAGCTATAGATTCAATATATATTATCTGTTTTGTCTCAATGTAGGTAATGAAGTCCAGAAAGTATTAATGTAGGTACCATGTTTTTGAATTTTATTTCAATATCAAGATACAATACTTGTTTACATCACAATTTTTATTTATGATGACGTATTGTTAAGAGATAGGTCCACGTAGGTAGTTCACATAAACATTTCTTGTTGATATTGAAATAAAATTTGAAAGTACGTTGTATACATTGGTATTTTTTAAGTATGTTGCTTAAATTGAAACAAAATTTGAAAGTATATTACCTACATTGGTATTTTTTTTACATCACCTACGTTGAAATGAAAACAAAAAGTATATAATCAGTTTAAACTTAAAGCCTTTTTATTTCTTTTATGTAATGTACCACATATGGTTTATAAATGAAATATCTAGATGGTTGGTTGGAATAACCCATAAAATTATCAAAATTAGGTGTTTGTTTACAATATATCAATAGACAATGTGACAAATAAGACATAAATATCTATAAATACACATTCTTATGTCTCAAGGTAGTACATATATATATTCTTATGTCTCACAAAGGTAGTACATTAGTATTGTTGGTTTCCAATATGCCTAAACTTGTAATTTTATGTTTTTCCAGTTTTTTAGTCCCAATTGTGATTGGTGACTTGATTCTGGATAAGTTTTGAATATCTGTCATAAAGTTATAGTAAATCATATAAAAAAAAAAATATTCCATTCCACATTTTTTTAGGATTTTAGAGTTAACTACTTCATACTACGTACCATAATCTATCTATTATATTATATGTATCCAATTTTAATGTATTGTGTCTATCCAGCTATTTCATAAGACCACGCGATTACTTTGTGAGATCTATCGTCAAAAAATCAAAAATCAATATAACAATAGTATTAAGAAGCAACAAACTCTTCAAATCATTAGTATAAAATAACCTAGGACATTATGATTCAAAATGGTGTTATTTATTCTACACTTTTAATTTCTTTCACCTTGTACAAAGTTAAAACTTAAAATGGTTTGTTTAGATGTGGCATTATTGGCTGATTCCGTCTCTTTTATTCGCATATTGGCTTGGGTTGGTACCTCGGAACTTGTTTGGGTTTGCACCAAAAACATCACGAAATGAAAACCGATGACACGTCCTTTGTTGATGGGGTTTTTCTTGTGTCTTGGGTAATCGACACAAGTTTTTTTCAGTCTTTTGCAAGCTTAGCAGTTAAAGTTCCGAGAAGATCTTAGATTGTGGTCTTGTTGTATATCTAGACGTTGTTTTGTACTCTTTTACATCTAGCAGCTTGTTAGATGTTTTTATATAATTTCTGCCGTTTAAAAAAGAAAAAAAATGTTGTAATTAGTATACTTACTAACACAAGCAAAAGAAACTATAGACTTCTTTCATCAACTTTAGTAAAGTTTATGGTTTAATATAAACATAAAGGACATCTCCAATGGTTAAGTTGTTGTGCAAAATTTTTTATAAAAAAGCTTTTGAAAAAACTTTTATTCCAATGTTAAAAGCTTAAAAAAACCCTCAACAATCATTAAAGTACAATTAAATATAGATGAAAGAGGATGTTTATTCCCATCAATAGGTTGAGGTTTTTCATCCTATTTAATAAAAAGTCATCTATCCCAAATTCCCAATAGAAAAACGCTTTTGAAAGACTTTTTTCTAAATAAATAAATAAAAAACTTTTGATTGATCTCACTAAAGATGCTTTAGCTCCAAATAGATCAAAATTTAGATGTTTTAAGCCTTCAATAGAGAACGTTATCCATATGTCATATTAAAATGGATAAATGAATGAAATTTTCTTTATTCAGGCTATGCAGATAATATGAGTCTTCTTAATTTAGATTTACACGACCAATCGGGATCTCGTGGTTGTTTTCATATGTCAAATTAGTTGAGAAGAAAAGTGTTTCTTATGAAGAAATAGTGTTATGATTTTGTTGAATGACATGTGAATTTGAGTTGGTAAAATAAAAATAATAATAATTAAATAGTTGAAAAT
The DNA here is from genome assembly GCA_025447715.1 of Asclepias incarnata. Taxonomy (NCBI): domain Eukaryota; kingdom Viridiplantae; phylum Streptophyta; class Magnoliopsida; order Gentianales; family Apocynaceae; genus Asclepias; species Asclepias incarnata. The sequence continues at coordinate 6,359 of JAOEHQ010021339.1, forward strand.
AAGTCGCATGGAATATATTGATAAAACCTGTAATATTGGTATCACATTAAAATCACACTGACTTACTTTTACCAACATGCATGCAGATTGAAATACAAAGACTATTAATTAGCTAGCTAGGGAATAACACTCGTAGTGAACATCTTGATTTAAAAGTTTCACTGAACAACATGACTTGAAACGATTTGTTTTAGCAATTTGACTTGAACTCTTCAAGTGTGCCAACCAAAAACAAGACCTACATCACAAGATCTCGCATCCTTGATTAATGGTGTCAAAATCGGAGACAAGGGGGAAAGAAAATCATACATACTTGCATAATAAATTTGTAGGTCTTGTTTTACTTTAAAGGGTTTTTTTCCCCCAAAATTACATCAAATTTAGTATCTTTAAAATGGGAATAATTAATTTACAATTACATCCACATTGAGTTCTGATGATATATCCCTCCGTATGTACGAAGACACCTGTATACGAAGCTTGTAGGCAGCAGCCTATGCGAAGACTTACTGTTAGGAAAGGATAATCATTCCCAAAAATACAGAAACACCTTCCGCAAGAAAAGGGATTACGCTACCAAATAAACGGCGTATATCTTGAGCAACGAAATCTTCTTAAAGATATACTTACGATAATATAGGACTTATCCCTATCAAGGACTACCTATAAAAAGGGAATAAACCCTCCCTCAATTCGGCATCATGATCATCTTAGTCATATCCGAAAATCACCAACACATCTTAAATACTCCTGGCGTAAAGAGAGTTCTCTACCTTCGGGGAATCGCCAATAAATCATACAAACAACAATCTAAGCCCTGAGACGTAATTACGGTTTGGTGTTCAATCAAGTTCAAGCTTGTAAATGTTTGATTCGAGTTCATATCGAGCCTTGTATAATACTAGAATTTGGACCCGCACATGTGCAACACTAAATAAACTTCAGTTGGACACCTCACAAAAGGTGACGGCGAATGACTTTACCGACCGCTAACTCTGACTTTGGATTTTCTAAAACATAAGCATATAAATGTGTTTGTTATTTATTGATAAAATATTTAAACATAAAAATACAAAAATAAATAAATTATGGTGTTCTATATAATTCTCTACAACTGGCTCTATAACTTTGTTGTTATTTTAGTAGCTAAATACATGGTCAAATGTGGATCGATGGATTGGAAATTATATTGTGAAACGTTTGTAGAGATCGGAAATGTTTGTAGAGTTCATTATAACAAAATTAAAGCAATATCATTTCCAAATGTAAATGTAACAAACATGTCATTTATTAATCAGTAGAGAATGTCAAATTTGTCGATTTAAAATAATTATTAAATTTTTTAAATTTTAAGACACTGCTTCCTCTTTTATAATATAGTAGAGATATGTATATATACATATTTGGATCAACGAGAAAATATACTGAATAAATAAATTTATTTATATAAAACCATATTAGCAGGTAGACACTTATTATAAAGTTTTATAACGTTTATTGTTATTAGACCTGCAGTGTAAACTGGTTTTTGACTTATAATGTCTTTCTTTTGTTATACTTTATGCATTTGAATTCATATTTATATGTTTATAAAAATAGTTTCGAGCTTTTCGAGCCATACTCGGGAATTTTACGAATTTATCAAATTTGTTGAGCTACCGAATTGAATAGAGCTCCAACCCAGAATACAGTATTTGAGTCAAGTTTGAGCCTTGTCGAACTCGAGCTCGGATCACCTCGTTGACACTTTATTCCATGTGTTGAATGTGTAAAAAAAATATGCTATCTATACATGTCATTTAAGATTAAGCTACCTGTAGATTGAAATGCACTAACAAACAAATTAATTTAATGCTAAATTGCACAACTATTCATGATAACTTCAAAATCAAATGAAAATAAGATGAGATGTTATAATCATATATATATATATAAATACACATGGGACCCTTTATATTCTCTAAATACATCCATATCACACCCACCTTCCATATTCATATATTTCCATACACCACCACCCGTACCACGTAAGAGTATATATGAAGCCATATCTATCTATCTATCAATATCATCATCTAAACCTAATTCCCCACAACTTCAACAAACATTATTCCTTATTATTCTTTAATTAACACATACCAACCATGAAGAAAAACATCAATCTCATGTTAAGAAAATGCAAAACATTATCAAGGCAACTAGTTAGAACTTCATCTTACACGAGTTTACGTTCCAAGTCCACTACCGATCGTCACAAAGAATCAGCCTCAACCGGAGGAATAATGTGGAATACTAGCACGGTTGTAATTTACGGATGCGGAGAAGAGCCCCAAGAGACGGTTTACGTTGGAAGTACTAGGAAACGATATGTTATTAACGCGAAATACTTGAGTCATCCACTTGTCGATGCTCTAGTTGAAAAATCGAGTGATGGGGTAAATGATGTTTCGGTTATTAACTGTGAAGTTGTGTTGTTCGATCATCTGTTGTGGATGCTTGAGAATTCTGATTTGAACCTTAATTCAGATTCATTAGACGAGTTAGCCGGTCTCTACTTATCTTAAAAACTATGTTATGTTATGTATGAGAATATCATATTTGATCTATTTTGAGATTATGTAGGTTTAATTGTGAGATTTATCTCAAGAATTGAGATGATAATAGAACTTCATATATATGCAATTAATATTAAAATTAATTAACTATGAGTTTCGGATTCTTATAATTTCTGTTTATGTACGTAGGTACGTCTCTTTATATATTTATTTAGGTATATTTGTTGTGCTGTTTTTCACGCGTAAAATGTATTGTCAAGTTATAAGTTATGATGAGTATTGTGTTTTGGAAAGTAATTAATTGTTTCCATAAACGTTGAATATATGTTTAATGATTCATACATGTATAGTTGTCATACCAAAAATACTAATATTTGTTTGACTTATAATCCACGTTTAAATTTCAAATAAAGTTTGGAGAGTACGTACTAGCTTAATTAATTATGGTACGTTAAGAGGAAAAAGCGAAGAAGGGATGCTACACTGATTCATTTTCATCGTCTATGAAAGCAACAAAGATTTTTGTTTCTACATACAGTAGCACATATAACTGTATTTGAAAGAAAAAACAAAGCTAGTACCATTAAACAAACTTTGTTAATATCGAAATCTTGGATTGAGAACGGAAGCTCCTACCTACATGTTACATCCTTTAATTTTTATGTATTTTGTAATTCATATCAAATACTAATCGTGTGACAAAGTTATGAACTGTTAATTTATAGTTTAAACACCATATTAATAGTACAATACCAAAAATATGGATTTAAATTGCTAAGTTTGATGCTAATTATTTAGATTTTAAGGTTATAAACAAAGTTAGCTCATTGGTATAGTTTTCTACATTATTTCAAGCCATACAAGATTGAATTAGATAAGGGTGAAGGGTGTGGTCGGTTCTTTTCTCCCAGTTTAGACATCGGCTCTTTTTGGTATGCCGGTTTCCCCACCCCCTACTTTTCGGCAGGTATCGGCTTGCAATTTTGGCTAGACTAATCGGCCCAATGGAGCCGAGTGAAAGGAACGTTGAGATTGTGTGGGACCCAGCTTTTTTGACCATTTTTTTAGTTAGAGCGTGATGCGTTAATTTTTAAATTTTTTTTTTTTAGTTAGAGCGTGTTGCGTTAATTTATTTTTTTTTAAAAAATTCTGTATAAACACATATATTCTATACACTTCAACCAATATATCCAAACTTCATATCATCTTTCAACAAATAGTCTGATTTTCACAACAAAAATGTCCGACGACGAACAACTTCCCGAACCGATCATTCCTGATTTCTCAATTTCAGATGATGAAACGTCGTCGTTTGATTCTAGCGGGTTCGAGTTCTTGTCTTCGGTTGCTCTTGCAGCTTTAGAAGAAGATACCGGCTCATCTATTGCAACAAGAAAATCAATTTGGAGAGACTGAGACACCGCTCGTGAGAAATTGATGAGGATGTACTTTGTAGACGAGCCATTGTTTGATGATAAGGTTTTCCGTTTGAGGTATCGTATGTCGAAACGATTGTTTCTAAAAATCGTTGAAGATATCACCGCCAGATTTGAACGGTTTCGGGATGAAGTTGACGCGGCAGGTCAAATAAGTTTCACGCCATTTCAAAAGTGCACGTGCGTGCTATGACAACTAGCGTACAGTAACATAGCGGATAATTATGATGGGGGTTTGTCGTTTTCTACTAGGACTTCTCGTGAATGTCAAGAGCTTTTTTGCAACACCATACTTCAATTATATGGTGAAGGGTATCTACGTTCTCTGACTAGCCACGATATTGCACGTTTATATGAAGAGCACGAAGCTAAACATCATTTTCCTGGCATGATCGGTAGCATTGATTGTACCCATTGGACTTGGAGAAATTGCCAAACTACTTTACGTGGGCAATACCATAGGGGTGATCATGAATACCCGACAATCATTCTTGAAGCAGTGGCTTTAAATGATTTATGCTTTTGCCATGCTTATTTCGGTGTTACGGGTTCAAACAATGATATAAATGTGTTGAAGCAATCACCATTGTTTATTCCTGAAGTGAATGGGAATACCCGACTGTTCATAAAGAGAGGGTACTGAAAAGACTCCAAGAGTCCACGGGAAAAGACGTTGAACGAGCATTTGGGCTTTTAAAGAACAAGTAGGCTATCCTAGCACGACCAGCACGAATGATGAAGAAGCAAAAGATCATTAACACCATGTATGCATGTGTTATTTTACATACTATGATCATCAAGAACGATGGTAACACGATATCATCGGTTCACATTAAGGATCCTCCAAACGATCCTAATGTCAACCCTAATTTCCAATATCAGTTATGTAACGAAGAGACACATTACACATTACACATTGCATCGTGATATTACGGAGCACCTCGCGACCCTAAACCTAGATGTTGATGTTTAGTGATCTTTTTATTTAAATGTAGTGTTTATTTGGTGTTTTGTTTTTAATTATCTAATGTTAGTTTTTATTTATTTAATGAATTTGTTTTAAATAGAATTGGCACATTTTGGCAACCACTCCCTACTATTTGGCACATTTTGGTTCTTTTTGGCAAAAACAAGAGAGGATACATGGCAAGTATTCATTGGTCCAAAACTTGCCAAAATGAATACTTGTAGTAACCACACTCTTCACCCTAAGATCAAGATCTTATATAATCATAAGTTTCCAACTATCATGTGCATGATCGAATGGTTTAGTTATTAAAATTGTAAAATCTTAAGATTAAGATCTAGATTTTAAAGTAAAAGTATTCCAAAACTTAGTTAAAGACTTTGGCTTAACTGACAAAAGACATGGAAATTTCAAAGAATGGTGGACTAGTGGCAAGTGTAAAAGTTAGTGTGGTCCCAAAATCCATGCCCGAATCTCAACGTGTTTTTCGACATGACTGTGAACACGGTGTGGAAACAATAATTTTTTAAGCGTATTGTGAGGGGTATTTGTGAGGCATTGAACGGTCCAACTTTTAGTGTTTGTTACAATGAAAAAAGTAGGTTCAATGTGGGTTTCTTGTTACTCATATGACAACTTTTCAGTGTGGCTTTATGTGATTATTGCGTTTAAAAGGTTCCCAATGGTATTCGTCGGTTGGTAAAGGACGTGGGTCGCTTTTTATTTGGAAATCGGCACCATTGGCACCCCCTCGTTGGTTAGAGAAATCGGTTTGGTGTGTCGGTATACCGACGACGAAGTGACGACTTTGATGGGCCGCATTTGTTTTATTTTATCTTTTCTTTTATTTTTGTGTGTGGATATGTGTGGATATCTAAATACTAATTACATTATTTACTTAGTAGCATTGTACCCGCGCAATGCGGCGGCGGCGGTGTGATGGTGGCGGCGACTGACGGTGATGGCAACGAGTGGCGGTGATGGTGGCGACCGTTGGTGGTGGTGGCGGATTGTTGGTGGTGGTGGGTGTAAGTAATTGATGTAAAAGGGTAGTGGAGATATTTTAGAAGATAAATGATTCGTGGTGTAAATTAATTTATTAAGGGTAGAATGATAATTTCATGTGTAGAAATTTTCTAACTTTTTTGTTTGGTAGTGGGGTGAAGAATTTTTATATAGTAGTATAGATGATTTACGTATTTTCCGTTAATATCTAAATGTGTTTTTGTTACAAAAAGGTTTATGGATATTCATATTTCAGAAGTGTGTCGTCTTAAAAATATGTAGCTTTACTTATATTTATTTGCTTTTATTAAGTTATGTATATTTTGCAATATCTTTTTACTCGCTTTTATGTAAACATTCTTTCATACTGTATATTTTTGTGTAAACATTATTACTCTTCTACATATTTATCTTTAAGAAGATTTTGTTAATGATATACTTATTATTTCCGTATTTAACATTATTTTGTTTATATTAATGTATTTACAAAATAATCAAGAAATGATCACATTGAACTAATTAAACAAAATATTAATAATTATATTTGTCTACATCAAATAGTTTAAACTAACACTAATTGAACAATAATTTATAATAGTTTGCGCATCGCGTGGGTAAAAAGACCTAACATGTGTATAAGTTAATAAAAAATAAACTGATGAGGAAGGGATGAGGTATTCAAAAGTTGGTGGTCGGCTTCACCCTTAGCTGCATATACTAATTGAAGTTCAGGAATTAATTTATACAAAAACTTAAATATTCAACCATCAACCACTGCGTGTTGCGGTTGTATTATTTCTAGTGTGTGTGTATATATATTAATGACAAAACTTAAATATTTCAATCATCAACTTATATATTGACGGGCCACTGACCCACTCGATTATCTCCATCCCCGAGTGCAGGACCCGAAGACCACCCACATGGCCGCATGAGGAATACCACCATAGGTGATAGAAAACCCACCAACCCAACATAAAACTTTAATTCTTTTTATTACATGTGGAACTTGAATCTAAAATCTCCCGATTATTGTGGTTTACTTGAACCCCAATTTGAACCCACCGTAGGTTCAAATTTTGACTATATATTCTTTAACCTTATTCTTCACTACTTAACTTTCTCCATAATGGTTCAGTTATTCATTTATTTTTTATTCAAGTAAAAGTTTTTATAAAGCTTTTCTATTGGAGAAACATGTTTGACTTACAGATTTTATAGCATGTCATTAAAAAAGAAAAAGTCAATAAAACTTTCTCCGACTAGAGATACTGAGATACTGATACTCTAAATATAGGCTAAATGATATAGTTCAAATTGGTAGTAAGTAGTAACTAGTAACTAGCACAATACAATACAAAATACATTACACACTAGATTGATGAATTACTCAAATTTATACTTCTCCAATTAGAGATACCAATACTCATACTCTAATTTCATAATATTATATCTATAGTTCTTTATAAAAGAACTTGTCGAAGAGTGATGAATTACTTAAATTTAAATACGTAAAACACCCAATATAACCCTACAACTTATATCTTAATTAATATCTTATTTAGCCAAACTTTCCATTTATATAACTAACTCAATTAATATATTATAATCATATTAATCATATTTTCAGAATTTAATTATGAAAATCTCAAACATGTCTTATAAAAAACAACTAAAATTTTTCTTAATTTAAAATACACATAAGTTAATTCTTTCGTTGAAAAAAACTTTTTCTTTTCTTCCAAAAAGAGTAAAGTAACAACTTACATTATTTTCTCAATTATTAAGCCACCTGCGAAAATCACCATAAAAAATCATGGGATGCCAAGAACAAAAAATTTTAATTCCCGCTGCATTATGTGAGCACCATGCTACTTTTAATAAATGTTTACGTACATTTAACCTTTTTGTCTCTAAAGACCGGAGAGTACTCTAACTACGAGCTCGTATTAGTTATTGTTTATCAGACTTAGTTTTTTAGAAGCAACGATAGATCGACAGGAGAGATCAAATCAACATGTTTAAGAATTCTTACCGTAATGTAAAACTATTTTATACGTACTAGACGGAAACCCGCGCAAAGCGGCGGCGGTGATAGCGGTGGTGTGGTGGTGGCAGCGGTGGAGGATGACGGCGATAGGTGACGG
>JAOEHQ010021350.1:0-14467 GCA_025447715.1 Asclepias incarnata
TATATATATGTTTCATATACATTTGTTAGTAAATATACAATTTCCATATTTATATATATAAAGTCAAATAAAAAAAAACAAATATAAATAAACAAAACCAAAACAAAAACAAAAAAAACAAAAAAAACAAAAAGTGGGGCTTTCTAGGGCATTCCCCCACTCCCACAAGAAGTTGAGAAAGCCCCTTTACCATCTCATCCGCCACATGACGCGAGATGCCCACTCCCATTGGTCTTACTCCATCCTCACGTTCCCAATCAATTCATTCATTTTAATTTAATACACCCCTGCTTACGTGGCGTCACTCAGTAAAAGCTCTATTTTCTTGAGATTAGAGAAGCATAACACAAGAGGTCAGGGGTTCGAGTCCTACCCTAGGCATATTTGGGGTGGTCACAGGTATTTAATTTCCACTTATGGTGGGCCTGTGTGAGTTTTTCCCTCCAGACCTCTGGGTGATAGGGGTTTCTCATCGAAGGGATTTAAATTGGGGGCGAGGGAACTCTCTAGCACGGACCCGATTAAGACAATGTATGCTAAACCTTCCGATATTCACGAATAATCCATAGCATAACACATAATCCAAATCACAAGATACTGCCACGTGCAGCTCATTATTACGTCATCATCAAGTCGACGCCAATTCGGATTTCCTAACCGTCGGATGACATCCACAGCCAAATTACTTTATTAGTATTTGTTAACCAACAGAAATAGAAATAGATAAAATCACACTTTTTCTTTCCTCCGTGTTTTTTTTTTCTTTTTTCATATCTCCCTGAAAACCTACACACACAGTGGATTAAAATTATAGTAATAGTTATAAGGATTATAATAATAGCTCCATTTTGTGTGTGAAGGAAGGAGGAGCATATATATGGCTGGGAAGCTATCAACGTGGTTTATATTAAGCAACAGCCATGGATGGATTGATGATTGTAAGAACCATTTCAATTTGCGGCTGTTTCAGTCTCCTCGATCATTGGTTTCCTGCAAAATGCGTCAACAACGTACCGGTAGTAACTCTAGCAGGTATATATATACTACTTTACTTTTTCTATCTATCTATATATATATATATTCATTTTCCAATTCATCATTATTATATTTCACCATTCATTCTATATATATATACATACACACACATACCTACCTTTTATTATTAGCATTATTATTTGAGAATTATTATTATTATTATTATGCTTCATAAATAGATAGAGGCCTACATTAATTAATTCTTCAATAACATGCTTAATATGTTTATATTAAGCATTAATTAATATTTTTAGATAGATGGTGAATTTAATCGTCAAGTGGGACTCAGAACTCATATGTTTCATGAAATCGGTGCTAGTGTCAATGTGACTAGTGGTAGAATAGAATAACCTTTTTTTTTTCTTTCTTTTTTTCTTTTTTTTTTGTTTGGGTTTATTGGATGACAACAATCGAGAATTCTCATTGATCTATAATATGTAAATAAGATATTTTAGGGTAATATGTGCAACTCTTTTGTTTAATAAACATAGGTACTTAAGAAAGCTGTAAACCACCACCAAGGTGGCCTAGTGGTTAGGAGTCCTTAAGTTCGAGACCTCCCTAGGTGAACATCTTGGGGGTGGACTGGGAAATGGTTCAGAAACAGTCATGGGGATACCCCGCTACGTGAGTAAAAAAGACCCGCCATCCCCAGGTAACCCAAACTAGGAAAACCTCATCTGTTTACTTAAAAAATTTCTACCTTTTAGCAGGGACAGAGCCGGAATTTTTTGTGAGGGGGCAAATTTAGAAGTCGTTTGTCATACTTATCAGAGCCGTCTTCGAGAATGTAAAAAAAAATGAGCCCCGAAAAGAATTTCGTTCCCCAACGTCGGGTTTAGTCAAATTATCAAAGGTCGGTGTTCAGAAGGCCGAGTTTAGCTTAGGAAAGTGAAACCATAGCCTAAGCTCTTCTTTAACTGCTTATATATGAGTGCCAGCTATGGGAACGTCTGTCTTTAACATGAACTTCGGTCTTTGTAATTTTGGAGCATGTGGTGGCCGGGGAGTTGCGTTATATTAAACAACATAAAATAAGTTAATCAAAATCAATGATATATATATATATATATCAAATATATATGATATTATATGAAATAATTAGTTTGTACATATCTTTCCTACATGACTATTGTGATTATTATTATTAGTATAAAAAATTTAGAAATCTACAAAGTGAAAGATAGATGCATACCCCAACTGGGCTTGTAACTAAAAGAACATTCGAGATAAATATATATTATTATAATATGAAAAAAAATAACTTTACCACATAGAGCTATACTATTAATGTACTACACATTTACACATTTACCCAAACAAAGAAAACACTTTCTTCAATGGAGCGATCTATCTCAAAACTAATGCTTCCAAGATCAGTGACTTCCAAAGAAGAGGCTTATGACAAAGAAGGTGACATTTGTGTGTATTCTCTATTTTTTTAAAAAAAAAATTTAGGGGCAAAATTACAAATATACCATTAAAATAAAAAAAATTAGATTGTACCAAAATTGGAGTGGGGGCAGCTGCCCACACTGCCCCCATTGTAAATCCGTCCCTGCCTTTTAGACATTACTGTTGTATTTCATGATAATAAGCTTATAAAAGTTGAGCAACATTTCTTTGTTTCTTGAAGCCTACGGGTTTCATACTTTCATATTGAAATTCTTTACTATTGAGAAGAATTTGCTTGTGTAGGTTTATGACGTAATGTTTCAGTATGTCGGTCAAAACCTTTTAATACAGATATGTAGTGACTAATCCAACGTAAGGGCACAAGTTTTACACAAAAAGTATTAATTAAACCCACAATCAACTTACCTGCAAAATATTGGCTAATTTGGTAAAGGTATCAGCTTTTGAAAAACATTGCTTATAGAGCATGATCTGATTGTGACTGCTTTAGGTCCCGACTGACAAAATTGTAACTCAAGTACAGATTTTAGGAGAATTAGCAGTTATTTGGACACGAGATTAGCCTATTATAGCAAGGTAAGCAGAGAGGAATCCCTGTTCAGTCCTTTGACTATGATGCACGTGGCCTAACCAGTATTCCGTTGCTGTTTCCTAGACTTTTTCCATGGCCATCCCAAGTTGTTTACACAATGAGGTTCAAACCCAGTTCTCTTCTGAGAGCTTCAGGACACCTTACCACTAGGCCACCTTATAGTGGGGTTAACTCTATATTATTTGACATAATTGCGTTCATCATCCAATGAAATGTTAATAGTTAATAAGTATGTTAGGTCAACCTATTCAGATCAATTCAAGGGCTAACATTCCTTTTATACTCTTATACCTCATTCTCTGATATGAGATCATATATTGGATTTCTGTTTTGTTATTGATGTTGATTTCTCTTATGTCCAACACTGATGTAGCTTGCCACGACCCAGGAGGCCTCAAGCAAAGAAAATTTTCCCCGCACAACTTCCCCAAAATGACAACCTCATGCCAGATGGCAGTGGACATAGTGATTCAGAAAATACAGATGACATCTCAGCTTTATCCAACAACTCTATATCTAATGATATCGTAGCAATTCAACGTTATGATGATAGAAATTCTAGCAGTAAATTGAACCTGGTATGCCTTACGAATCTTCATATATGATGCTTTTATTCTAGGTACCTATTTTCGCCTATTTTAAGTTTTTCACATCTAAATTCAAATGCATCAAGTGGTTGATTATGACTTAGATTCACATTATTTTTAATCTGTTCTTTTGGTTAAGAGGTATGCAAAGTATTTGTCTCCCTATGTATCTTTCTTTTAGTAACCCCCCTACTCGACAATCGACAAGTATATATCCTTAGTGGGTCTTATTATCTATTTGCAAAGTTCTTTAGACATCTTTGGATTTTATGTACATAATGCCTTTGGGTGCCCATCTAGCATCATAATCTGTATAAGCAGGCTCTGATTAAAACATATCTATGTATCATAGGATCCTTTAATAGGTGGAATTCTTATGGTTAAATATGATAGACCTTTATTCCATTCATTGTACTAAATCTGGTATAGATGAGTACCTAATTTTGTCATCTTAACAGTCTATTGGTGCAGATAAAGTGAATGAGCTCTCCACTGTAAATATTCAAGATGTAATTGGGATGATACGTAATGCAGAGAAAAGTAAAACCTTTTTGCTCTTAAATGTAAATTTTGTTTAGTATTAGAATATATGGATTGTATCTTCTGTAATTTTTACTACCAATCATATATCTTCTTATATAATTGTTTTCTAGATATTCACATCCTAAACCAAGCTCGCATCCATGCAATTGAAGATTTAGAAAAGATCCTTGGTGAAAAAGAGGCCTTGCAAAGAGAGATTAACAGTTTGGAGATGAGGCTGGCCGAAACTGATGCACGGATCAGAGTTGCTGCACAAGATAAGATACACGTGGAGCTATTACAAGACCATTTAGAGAAACTTCGAACAGAAATGTCCAACAGAAATGAAATTCAAGATATCGTTCTCCGGTCTCCAGATCGACAAACCCGTGCTTTAAGTGAGGAGCTGAATGCTTTAAGGAATGAGAACATGTCCCTGAAAAATGATTTAACGAGACTTCAGGAGGAGCTTAGTGAAGTCAAGAAAACAGATGAACGTGTTGAAATGTTGGAGAAAGAACGATCAATTTTGGAGTCTTCACTGAAGGAGTTGGAGTACAAGCTTACTTATTCTCAGGAAGATGATTCACAACTTTCAACTTTAAGATCAGAGTACGAGACCCTATGGGATAAGGTAGAGCATTTGCAAGGATTACTTGATAAGTCAACTAGCCAAGCAGATCAAGCTATATTGGTATTACAGCAGAACCAGGAGTTGAGGAAGAAGGTTGAAAGGCTGGAAGAGTCCCTTGAAGATGCTAGTATTTACAAGTTATCATCAGAAAAGTTGCAGCAGTACAACGACCTAATGCAACAGAAAATAAAGCTACTTGATGAAAGATTAGAAAGGTCTGATGCAGAGATACATTCTTATGTACAGCTATATCAAGACTCTGTGAAGGAGTTTCAAGATACACTTGATAACTTGAAAGAGGAAAGTAAGAAAAAAGCATCAGGTAAACATGTGGACATGCCATGGGAATTCTGGAGTCGTTTATTGCTCATGATTGATGCTTGGTTTCTTGAAAAGAAAATTCATGGCGATGAGGCTAAGCTGCTTAGGGATATGACTTGGAAGAAGGATGCACGTATTCATGATGTGTACATGGAATGCAAGGATAAGAATGAACGTGAAATTATCACTGCTTTTCGTAGATTGACATCTTTATCATCCAGGTGTATATTATTTTATAGTAATTCGTTTTTCCAACATGCTACTCTATAAACCAATGCTTTTTCTTAAATGTAGTCCAGGATTGCATGTCATTCATATTGCTGCTGAGATGGCACCAGTTGCTAAGGTAAAATAGCTTGCTAACTGCAGTGATCCCACTAGTAAATGGAATATTTTTATTTATCTATTCAGAAGCAATTAAGCCTTCATTGCACCAAAAACAATAACATGGCCATAAGTGAGAGATTTTTTTTTTTTTCTTCAATCTGTTTTTTCCCCCGCAAGACTCATCCTTATGATATGCTATAACTGTCTAAATCTGGCAAAACTATTCTAGCTTTGATTGAATAGCAAATTCTTGTCATATTATTGAAACACTAGTTATGTGCACATTTGCATATATACTCATGCCTAAAAGATCAAGTACAAGGCTTTTGGCAATAGACGACAGATGATGATTTTGGAATATTATTTGGGGACTTTTTATCATGTTTAACGACGTGCTTGTACTCCAATGTCTTAACAGTTGTGTAAACATTTACTACAACAAATGGGGAACTTGTGAAACATTGGATTAGTATAGAGCCTTGGTAAATCACTCATCGGTCAAAAACATTCGGTATTATATTGTAAAGCTGATCGTTCACTTTTGTTGTAACTATGCTTCGAGTTCATGTTTGAGCAGAGATTAATGGGCACAAACAAGTGTTCTAGGTTCATGTAAAACTATAGTACATATAATGTTAATATACACTTAGGATCCCAAATTAAGAGAATACACTGTGTGGATGTAGAGATCTTGCCTTGCTAGAGAGTAGGTTTGTACTTCAACTCCTTTAGTGAAGACCCAGAACTGTGCGTTTATTCTCTAGCATTTCAACACGTTCATTTTGTTCACTTGACCTTACTTAACTGTCCTTAAGTGTCATTACATATAAGAGAAGCGGTGAAAGTAAAATTGGACTTATCACGCACTCAATTGACAAACTTTCTTACCATGTCCCTGAATGGTGAAAGTTTTGATGTTGATTATATTAGAGCTAAACCTAACTATAATCGACCCATCTCAAGTCCGACTAAATGTTAGTTTACCTAAACTAACACCATTACTGAATTTTGAGTGATCACAAGCTTTCCCGAGGCCTCTAGATGGCCAAAATAGGGAGCTAAAATTAGAAAATAGGTTCTCCACATGAAGGTTGGGTTTAATTTGCTTCTTATATAGTTATATATGAGGAAATTGATCTCCATTTTAGGTCACTGCATTTAGGTGATTTTTTTATATATGTTTTAATTTTGTTTTTTTTTAGGTGAACTTTATTATTATGGGTATCTTTTGCTTTTCCTTTCTTTTATTTGTGTGGATATGTCTTGTATAGTTGTATCTAATTGTCTAGCTCATCTACTGTTGTATTGCTTTATGTTATATTTCTGAGTCAATCTTTTTGGTACATTTCTGCAGTTATGGATATAGTTTCTAAGCAGGTGTTTCATTTTTCTGTATACAGTTCCCATTAACAATGTGCCAGTAGAAAATAAAATATATGCATTTCTGAAATTAGCCAGTATTTTTCCTGGTAACTACTTGATCAAATCCTGAATTTTGCCTAATTTTTCTTTGTAAATTCTAGGTTGGTGGTCTCGGGGATGTGTTGTCTGCGCTTAGTAAAGCACTACAGAAGAAAGGGCACCTTGCGGAAATAGTTCTCCCAAAATATGATTGCATGCAGTATGAAAGTATTCAGGATTTGAGGGTATGTTTCCCCCCTTTTTGTAACTTGATTGCCATACCAGGAGAATCCAAAGTTTTTTAAGACTGTTCATATATTACATCTGTTTCTGTACAGGTCTTAGATTTAGTGGTAGAGTCATATTTTGATGGCCAATTGTTCAAAAATAAAATTTGGGTTGGTACTGTTGAAGGTTGTAATTCTCTTCCATCTTAAATATGCATTGTTTTAAGTGTTTTGTTTGTATAATGACGTAAAAGTTAACTATATTCTTATTTTGAGTATTAGGGCTTCCGGTTTACTTTATTGAGCCTCTTCATCCTGCTAAATTTTTCTGGAGAGGGAAAACCTATGGGGAACCTGATGATTTGAAGCGCTTCTCGTTCTTTAGCAGGGCAGCACTTGAGCTGCTTTATCAAGCTGGCAAAAAACCAGATATTATTCACTGTCATGATTGGCAGACAGCTTTTGTTGTATGGATCTGATCTTGTTTTTTAGTTTTTGTAGTTCTATCTTTTGTTGAGAAGATGATCTTATCTTGTTATTCAGGCACCACTCTACTGGGATCTTTATGCACCTAAAGGACTAAATTCAGCTAGGATATGCTTCACATGTCACAATTTCGAGTATCAGGGTACTGCACCTGCTTCAGAAATAGCATCTTGTGGCCTTGACATTCACCACCTTAACCGACCAGATAGGATGCAGGACCACTCATCAACTGACAGAATAAATCCCGTTAAGGTATTGCAGTGTGTTTTCCTTTTTCTGTCAATGCATATTTTTGCTTGTACGAGTGTTTTACTTATACATGTCCTTATCATGTTTTAGGGTGCTATCGTGTACTCCAACATTGTCACAACAGTATCACCAACCTATGCACAAGAGGTGCGGACTTCAAAGGTATGGGTATTTCATCAAAATGCTCTTATGTGTTCTTATGATGTTTTAGTAATCAATATCCTAAAGAATTTTTTCATTCTCATCACTGGCACATTATGTTTGTATGATGTTTTAGTGAATAATATCCTAAATATTGTTGTCTATTCTAATCAGTGGCACACTTAGTATCCTCTTTTGTAATACAGGGAGGACAAGGGCTTCATGCAACCCTTAATGCTCATGCTCAAAAGTTTGTGGGGATTCTGAATGGAATTGATACTGATGCTTGGAATCCTGCCACTGACGGTTATCTCAGGTTCCAGTATAATGCCAATGATCTTGATGGGAAGGCTGAGAATAAAAAAGCCCTAAGAAGACATCTTGGGCTTTCTATTGCAGATAGTAGGAGGCCGTTGGTAACTTCCTTTTCTTCTTAAATGCCATGTACAAATTCTTTTTTTTTGGGAGCTCTGTCCTTTTATCAAATTTTTTTCAATAAGAAGATAAGATATCCAACACTGCAATTCCCAGGGATTTAGTGATATCTCTGATCTCACAAATGAACTCCTTTTAAATAATGATTGATCTAATATCCAATAGAAACACAGTTCCACGCATATATTGAGTCCCATTGTCCTGATCATATTGTGATATTATTTCACAGGTTGGCTGTATAACAAGATTGGTACCACAGAAGGGTGTGCATCTGATCAGGCATGCGATATATCGAGCATTGGAATTGGGAGGACAGTTTGTATTGCTTGGTTCGAGCCCTGTGCCAAGTATTCATGTAAAGTTCTCACCTTTTAGCATGAGGATGTTGTTTGTATGTTTTTTTTTTAATTTCATTTTTAGATCTGATTTTTTGGAAAATCCTACATGCACACAAGGTTAAAAAGATACCCCCTTTTTTGTTTTTGTTTTTCAATTGAATAGCATCATAGTTATATGGAAGAGGTTCATGTGAGAACCATTTGAATTGGAGGAACCATGAGAACCTTTAAATTATAACTTGATAACTTGATATGTTCCTATGTGAATGGTATATGTGAACAAATTCGTTCACATATTAACAGATCAAGTTATACTTAATATTACATATGTTCATATGTGAATGGTTCTCACACACACACACACACACACACACACACACACATATATATATATATAATATATATATAACGGGTAAGGTTCATGTGAGAACCATTCACATATGAACATATGTAATATTAAGTATAACTTGATTTTTCCTATATATATATTCAATTTAATAGTGTCAGCTTTGGTTTGTTTTCAGTTTAATTACATCATATTTCTTCTAGCAAGTAGACCAATTTCTAATTGTTAAGAATTTTAATTGTAATGTTCCAATAGAGAGAATTTGAGGAGATCGCAAACAAATTTCAAACTCATGAGCATGTTCGGCTGATTCTGAAGTATGATGAAGCTCTTTCCCATTCAATATACGCAGCATCAGACATGTTTATCATCCCATCTATATTTGAGCCATGTGGCTTAACACAGGTGCATCGTTTGTTAGATTTGATTGAATAAAAACATGTTTTAGCTGCCATTGGAAGACAATCGAGTTAGCTCTATCTTAATTGTTATTTGGTTCCTATATTCCAGATGATAGCAATGAGGTATGGTGCAATCCCCATTGTTAGAAAGACAGGGGGTCTAAATGACAGGTGAAATTGTTAATCTGCATAACCGTATTTGACATTTAAATCTCTACTTGAGGTAAAAGTTTGTTGGATTTAATCCTATGGATGTCATTTGTTTTTCAGTGTCTTTGATGTTGATGATGATACGATACCAGTTCAATTAAGAAATGGTTTTACATTTGTAACACCAGATGAGCAGGTAAAGTTTATTTTTTCCTTCTTTCTTTGACATATAAACTCCCTTCTGTGTTTTATGCAAATTCTATTTACTTGAACTTTTTGTCATCCTCTAATATTTTTACTACCTTTAAGATGACCACTCTTTTCAAATGGCACTTTCTTAGGCTGCATTAGATGTGTTGTGCGAGGTATATGGGTGCTACGGTTCAAAATCCATGATTACAGTACTCTATAATTACAAGTGAATGTTTTTCTGACTAAAGGGATTTAGGAGGTCGTATGCATAAAAAGTATTCATGGGGCCACTTTCTACCCATTTGGACCTGTTTCTTTTAATTTTTTGCTTTTAACAATTTGATCCGTGTGATACAAGACATAACCCGAGTCAACGGTTGTTATCTAGAAGGTCGAAATTGTTACCTCTAGTCATCTTCTGAACTACGATTAAACAAATTTTTTTTATTTTCTTTTTTAAAATTTGGATGACTGTTTGATCATGATATAAGAACGTTCATTGAATAAAAACACAGGGATTCAACAGTGCTTTTGACCGCGCCTTCAACCACTACAATAGTGACAGCAAAGGTTGGCAAGAGCTAATGCACAAGGTCATGAGCATAGATTTCAGTTGGGACACATCAGCGGTACAATATGAAGAACTGTACCAACAATCTGTAGCAAAAGCGAGAGCAGCTCGTCGTGCAGCTGGCTAATTCTAATGGATAAGACCAGTTATCTCTCAAACTACATTGCAAGTGAACTCACATCAAAGGCTTCATGTACTAAAGAGTAATGCTAATGCTTCACTCACAATACTTGACCACGATCAAATGATTAATATCAGATAGAGAAACTTGAAGGCATTTGGTCCTTCCCACCACAGATGGTTTATACAACATTTAGTATCTTTTTGTCCATATTAGTTATCTTCACGATTCTTGACAATGTAAAATCATGTCCATTATGTGGTTTTACAGAAAATATATTGGACAAATTGTACAATATGAGGTTGTCATTCATATACTTGTAAAAAAGTATTTTGTCAATAAGATGTGATTATTAACTGTGGCGTGTTTTCCAAAAATTTTTGGCTGTTATAATTAAAGCAGACGTTTACTCGAGTACTTGTTTCCAAATGTCGAGTGTGTGACTATTATCCGTTTTCCAGTGACCACAAGTAACTGAACACACATAAATGCTCAAAAATAATATATATTAATTAATTCACATATCATTTTACATCAAATTGGATTACATTTACTTTCCAGGGACAAAGTTTGTGGCATAAGACCAGGCATTGTTGGCAACAGGGTCAGCAAGGTGGTCAGCCAGGTTCTCCAATGGTCCCTTTCCGGTCACAATGGCTTGAACGAAGAACCCAAACATAGAGAACATAGCTAGTCTTCCGTTCTTTAGCTCTTTCACCTTCAACTCAGCAAATGCCTCTGGGTCATCAGCAAGACCCAATGGGTCAAAGCTACCACCAGGGTAAAGTGGGTCAACAACCTCACCCAAAGGCCCACCAGCAATTCTGTAACCCTCAACTGCACCCATCAAGATGACTTGGGTTGCCCAAATGGCCAAGATGCTCTGAGCATGAACCAAACTTGGGTTTCCCAAGTAATCAAGACCACCTTCACTAAAGATTTGGGCTCCGGCCTTGAACCATACGGCCTCACCAAACTTCACTCCGTTACGGGCCAAAAGCTCTGGGAAGACACATCCAAGAGCACCAAGCATGGCCCATCTAGAGTGGATGACCTCAAGTTCACGGTTCTTGGCAAATGTTTCTGGATCAGCAGAAAGCCCAGCGGTATCCCATCCGTAGTCACCTGGGAATTCACCAGTGAGGTATGATGGGGCCTCACCGGAGAATGGGCCCAAGTATTTGACGCGGTCTGGGCCATACCATGGGCTTCCTGATGGTGCAACCTTTTTGGGCGCTGAGGTTTTCCTCATTGAAACCCGACCATTTCCGAGAAGCTCTGAACCTGATGGAGCTGCTTTTACGGCTTGTCCAACAAAAGGAGATGAAAGAGCCATGGTAGAAGATGCCATTGCTTGATATAAAATGCTTTGATATTTAGAGTTGTGAAGCTGTGTGAGTTTTGGGAGTTAATTTATAGAATAAAAGAGCAATGACTTTATCTTTAAATATCTTTATCTCCATTGTGATTGGTCACACAAGATCCTAACCGAATTATATAAAAAATAAATGTTTTTATCCGTTTGTAGATGGCCATTTCCATGTGGCAGCTTTTTGCTCCACAAACTTTGATATTCCCTATTTGATTGTAGCCATGGAAATATGAATTAACATTTGCTTTGGACCACAGTTTGTTTGTAACTCTGTATGCCGTTAATAATTCTTACTGTACTTTTCTGTCCTCAAGAACTTAAGAAATTGGTTTGTATTGTATCAGAAACACAAAATGTAGTTCAACCTTTAATTTAATGAATTTCTTTAGCGGGTAATCATTTATGATACAATGCCTATTAACAAGGGTAATCCCTTTTACAAAAAAAAAAATGCCCATTAACAATGCCAAAACAAAATAAAAATGATGAGTAATAGCCAAACTTAATATTATCAAACTTATGTATGCTTGAACAATTTGTAATTAAGGTTGACAATCTTGTAGTATTTGAGTTTGTTGGGTTTGGATCTGATGGGCTCGACGTGCAGATAAGTCTGCACGCTGAGCAAGCTCTTGAGATTAGGAAAATTAGGGTTTCCATGTGTTTACTTGGTGACCACGTTTGCCTTCCTATATTCATTATCCCCCATATTTGTAAACGGAATTAATAATATCTCTTGGCCCATGGATTAGACATACCCACGTTAAATTATAGTGTTGTATTGTTCTTGATTGTTTTACTTTCAGTTTCTGTTTATTGTTGTGGGTGTGATTGTCGTCACATTGTTGTGTTGTTTGGTCCTCGTATCCCCAACAAAGTTGACAAGTTAGAATCACCTAACACAAACACTACCCATATATGATTTGCATCAAAAACTTCGACATGGACATGCATTAACGTAGTTGGTTAAATACATTCCATTTAGCCCGTTTTATCTAAATGTGTCAAATAGGTCGACGTGTCCTACGTATTAAATAAGCTGGATCTCAAACCATCAAACACCTTATAAATAATCATGAGATAAATTTTTATAAAAGATAACAAAATAATTGTGAAAAACATAGATAAAAGAGGTTCCTTGATTTGTACTGTTTAAGTCGGCACTTTTTGATTGAAGAAAGTAATTTTTAGAGAGGAGAAATGTTTATCAACTCAATGATGTATTGAGTTGTCACATTTATACACACATAGCCGTTTAACCGCTCCTAATAAACTCCAACGGCTATAACAGAATTATAGAAATATTACACTTTTGACCCCTCGACTATTACACTTATTCAAAACATAGCTAAACTATACTAATTCCCATTTACTAGTTATCACTTTTTGTCTTTGTGAGTAGGTAAACCCTCTTCTATACTATTCTTTTTTAATACCTCATATATTTGCACGAGTTTATCACTAGCCTAATCCAACACTACTCGTTTAATAAATAGGCTAGATGGCTCAATCCGTATAGCCTCTATCCAAACCCACTTATTTAGTTTCGTGTTCATGTCATGCTTGTGGGTCATATTAAAATTGATGCCCCTACTTGTAATCATAAGTGGCTAGAGGCTATACGGATTGAGCCGAATCCAACACTACTCATTTAACAAATAGGGTAGATGCCTAGATGGCTCAATCCGTATAACCTCTATCCAAACTCACTTATTTAGTTTCGTGTTCATGTCATGCTTGCGGGTCATATTAAAATTGATGTCCCTACTTGTAAATCATAAGTGGCTAGAGGCTATACGGATCGAGCCGAATCCAACACTACTCATTTAATAAATAGGGTAGATGGCTCAATCCGTATAATCTCTATCCAAACACACTTATTTAGTTTCGTGTTCATCTTTTACTTATAAGTGTTCATTTTCGTGATGCTCGATTCTAATATGTTGTCGTGTAGCCCATAACCACCATCCTTACCCAACTTTTGAAGCTGAAGACAGTTACAACTAAGGGTTTAAACAAGCCGGGTCGAATTGAGTATCACGAAGGCTCATACTGACAAGAACTTACATAATTCTCTCTGCAACCAAGGTTCTTGAATTACAGTCAAAACATGAACACAACAATACGTATTCCAATACAAAATTCGTGGTACATGGGCTGTATATGGTCGAAATGTTTTATTCGGAAAAGGATCACACAAATCATATTGATATCCAGTCATGGAAATACAAACCTGATTTTACACAAATTCTAACATTTTACTGACACTTTCTGTTGTGTTAGTAAATAAAGTTTTCATATAGGGATTATGAAATGGAAACGCAAGAAGGTTGTGGTCTTCTAATCCAAATAACAGTAGAATATAGTTTCTTTTTCTTCAATCACATTTATCTTATGATACATGATATAATAGTTGAATAGTTGAATAATAAATGGCTAGTTAGAATAAGTCCAGGGGTGTCAAATGAAACTTGTTGTAACCGTCAGTAGTTTGTTACGAGCGGTTTCCCAAATTTGTATAAATTCCCAATTATAATCAATAGAACACAGATTTGATGATACAAAATATCTTTCTTTCTCTCTAGAACTTCTCTCACTATCAT
>JAOEHQ010021361.1:0-14466 GCA_025447715.1 Asclepias incarnata
AACCCCCCCCCCCCCCCCCCCCCCCCCAACACACACACACACACATATATATATATATATATATATAATGAAACATCCTCTTGCCATTGTTGAACCTCATGTGCTTATAATATTTGGGGACATATTCATGACACATTTTGCATGGAATGAAAACATCATTAGATGCACAAAGCGAAGGGAACCATTACTTTAAACTTTGAAGTATTGCCGAATAGGTTTCACCTTTCGGATTGTCAAGTGGCGGGCCGAGAGGCGTTTGGGGTTCACGTGAACCAAATAATATTTTTTTTGTATCTGGAGGTTCATGTAAACCAAATAATTTTTTTTTTGTGTTTTTCATAATGTAAAATTTCATTTAAAAAATCTCTTTTTTTTTACTAAATTTATCAAGTCGAACTAAAGTATGTAGAATACAATGCATATTGTCAAGTGGTGGACTAAGAGGCGCTTGGAGATTCACATGAACCAAATGATTTTATTATTTTTTGTTTTTTTTAGTGTAAAATTTCATTAAAAAACCTCTTTTTTCTTAAATTTACCAGATTTATTTTATTTTATTTTTGCTTAAATTTACCAAGTTGAATTACTTTTTGTTACTATTAGTGACATTTGTCATGGATGTATCACTAAAACGACATATTTATTGCAAGGTCTGAATAACAAAGATAAAAAATAGTATGACCATAATAACATTAGAATTATCGTAAAGCTAATATGATATTTGAAGAATAGGTTTATGCAAATATATACTCGATTGATCTAAACATTAATTTTAGAGAAAATGTCACAAATGGTCCCTGTGGTTGGCAATATTCGCATTTTAAGCCCTGTGTTTTCTTTTCGTTGCTAACTATCCCTGGGGTTTCCATTTTCATTGCCAGTAGTCCCTAGCACTAACTTCCGTTACTTTGGGCCGTTAAACCCCTCACCTGCATACTACGTGAGGGTATAATCGTCATTTTGCCAACCATATGGACTATTTGTGATAATGATATAAAATCATACATATACTAAACACCTTTCTTCCTCCACTTCTTCTTGTTCTTTTTTCCGCTCACCACCATCCAAGATCCGACCAAACATTTTTCTTTTGTCATCTTTTTTCTGATCTACACAAGTTAAAATCAAATTTCTTCCCTAATAATCAATTTTACTAAAACAAATCGATACCTAATATATACATACAAATGATAATCATACACCAAAAACGTAATTAACTATAAACTTTTTTATCCAATCATTCAATCATCTGCTTCTTTTTCTTCACCCACTTATTTTAACAAATCTAATCTCATATCTAAGTATTTTAACAAATATATCTATACAGAAAATTCATATCTAAATCTATATCTATATAGCTACTTAAACAAGCAGATTCAATCTCACTAAGAAATCGGATATAGACATACATATATCTAATCTTGGCCGGAGGTCCTTATGGAAACAGTCTCTTTACCTCCGGGTAAAGGAAAGACTGTGTACATCTTACCTCCCCCATACCCCGCTTATGCAGGGATTGGGTACCGTTGTTGTTGTTGTTGTACATACATATATCTAATCAATAATTAACAAAAGTAACAAACTATAAAAGAATTACAACTCATAATCAGAGGCAATACATAATTAAAGAATCGAACAATAGATGAAGAAGGAAATCTAACCCCCAATGAAGGTAAGAAACCTAACCCCACGTGGTGAGTTTCTCCTTGTCGACTCCTCACGCACCAGCAAGGCCACAACACAAAACTCCCCAACTTTCCGATCAGTTTTCCTTTCAAATGGTCATGGTGTGTCAATCAAACTTTTCGATCTGTGATATATATATATATCAAAGGGGCCGACTAAGAGTGTGGATGGGAGCTCTGGTTCCATGGAGTCTGGGAAAAAAGATTTGGGGGTAGCCGATTCCAATAGCTACAATTAAAATCCTAACCCTATATCTGAAAATCCCTTGTTCGAGTAGGTATGTATGATATATATAGTTATAGAAATATAAAATGGAGTGTATGTATGTATTTTTATATATGATACAGAATGGAGTGTATGTATGTATGGACGTAATTATATGGCTATATATGATTATATATATATAGGTTTTGGTTCAAATAAAACAAGTATTAATGTAAAATAAATAAAACAATCATTTTCTCTTAACTATGCATCAATGTATATACTTGTGTTCTATGAATCTTCGTGCATCAATTTTATCATAATCTAATGGTCAATATCTTATCTTATTTGTTTTACTTTAATATTTGTTTTACAATAACCAGCCCCTATATATATATATATGGTTATACAGAGGTTAGGGAAAATAGGGTTAAAGGGACGATTATATCCTCACGTGGTATGCACACGTGAGGGGTTTAACGACCCAAAGTAACGGAAGTTAGTGCTAGGGACTACTGGCAATGAAAATGGAAACCCCAGGGAAAGTTAGCAACGGAAAAAAAAACACAGGGCTTAAAATGCGAATATTGTCAACCACAGAGACCATTTGTGACATTTTCTCTTAATTTTAAGACGGGTGGTGAAATGTATATCATCATTTTTTGTCATACACCATCAATTAATTTTCAAAGTGTTATATATGTAGAGGGGTATAATGCATGAATAGGCGGTGTATACAAAACAAATACAAAAAGGATGGATTTTCATTATTCAGATTATCAAGGAAAAATAAGTTTTTTTTTACTCAGACGTATATAACCTAACCGGGGAATCTCGTGACCGTTTTCAAACCTTTCTTTGACTACCTTCAAGCTTGTACCTATCAATATTCAAATTGGGATATCCTTTGACCATTTCTAAACCTTTTTGTGCTACCAACAAGAAAATACCTAGTGAGAATCAAACCGGGATATCTTGTGATTGTTTCCAAACTTTTTACTAACAACCTTTAAAGTTATATCTAAGGTCGTTCCTTATCTGCGTGTCGTGAGCTCGTCATTAGGGTCGTCGACGACGACGGGATAGGCACCACCCCGTTGAGGGTTGTCGTCGTCTATCCGTGTCGTGATTTGGAAATGGTTCGACGAACGTATTGTGGGGCCTCTCGTATTGGAAATGGTAATCTGTGCGTTTTCTTTTCTACTTTTTTTTTTGTTTCTTCACATATATATGTATATATGTTATATAAAGATAGATATATATAAATAGAAGAATATAGGAAGAAGATGAACCAGAATATATATATATATATATATATATATATATGTTTATTTCAGTTTAGCCCCTGGTTTATATATATATATACATATTTGTATTTTCAGTTAGGTCCCTAAATATTAGTTTATTTATGAAATCAATTATTAGTTTTGAAAATTATTAAATTTTGCCCTTATTATTTATTTATTTTTGTATGTTTTAAATGTTATTAATTTAATAAATTAATGTAATGTTTTTAATTTTATAAAAATATTAGTTTTATATAATTTTGTGGTAAAATAAAAGTGGAAATAGAGAAAATGCTGATGTGGCAGTGAGGATGAGATGAAGACGAGGGTATGATAGGGAGGGGGTAGTTCTTGGGTGTGTTTTGGAGAGAGAAAGCTGATGTGGCAGTGAAGATGAGGAGATGACACAGGATAGGAAGAGGCCTTATGATGGAAGAAGATACAAGTGACGTATGTTCCCATTTCCTATTTCCCATTTTCATACATATGGTTACTACTAGATATGTTTCGTGTATCTTTGGCCATTTCGTTTAGTTAAAGTTGATAGATTGTTCGAAAACCTTTGATCTCTTTGGTGGCTTGACTTTAGTTGTGGTGAATTGGTCGAGTTATGCCTAATATGTCACTGTCTATTATACCAATTGAGGACTAATTTTGTGTGTTAAAGTCAAATTTTAGCACTATCCCATAAGACTAGCAAAGACGCGTTCATTTTGTGTTTGGTATGCTCCAACCGTTATATGATCATGACCCGCGAATCACTTGGTCCACAATTCTATCCCTTTTCCTTTTACGATTTTGGTAGTCCCATTTCAGATATTCCCGTGACGTGTCTATCATTTAGGATACGCATATAACAGTTTATGAGCCAGAAGAGTGTGGTCCTGTTAGTATTCTTTCTTGGTGGGTGAAAAAGGTATAGCCATTAGAATATTGTTTTGGAATTGGTTATGACTTGTGATGATGGCTGCTTGCTGCTGCTAGGTTTTGAGAATATATTGAACATTCTTTGTTAAAAGCATAGGGCAAAGCAAATCTATCAAGAAAATGAGTCATGTTTGCTACACAACAAACTTGGAACAACTTGGCATTGGGACCTTTGATGCTTTGTAAAAAGGTTAACCCTTTTCCCTAATAAGCATAAGCATCATGTAGCTTTTGTTGGTTTCGTCATGTATATTTTTTTTCTTTACGCATTATAATTTTTAGCTAGTTTTATCAATACAAGTTTATTTGCCGTTAAAAAAAATTATGTGTACCTCATGTAATAGAGGTCGTATGAAATTATATGCTTTGGAGTGACCCATTCCATTCAAAGTATTGAAATCTGAAATTAATAAGAAGCTTTAATATTTTGGCCAATTCACACAAGACCATGCCTTATCTTGAACTAGAAAAATAGTAGAGTACAAAAAAGTCTCTATATCTTGTTTCTTTGGTTGATTTCTAAGTTTCCTGTTGTATATTTGATTTTTGAGTTGGTTTATCATAAACAATGAGCAAATTGGTTACTTCTTGTTGCCATTTTTAGTTAGCACAAAATCATGACTAACTTTATCCTCAATATTGTAAATTAAACTTTTGGTCAAATTGAATACGATAGGAAATTAAAAATTATGACAAAGTTGCTATCATTCATATTCATATTCATAAATTTAATGAGTTTGGAAGGAAAGAAAAAAAGAAAAAGTTTTGTCAGATTTTACAGTTTTAAGATATCAATTAGTTCAATTTATCCATGTCCCTTCAAAACTTTGAAATTTGGGTATGTTTAGCAATACTAATTGGCAGTTAGTAACGGGTTGCGGGTAGCTTTGTAACTAAAAGCTAGTAGTTGAAGTTTTTTAGACATATATATTTAGGTGTTTGACAAAGTAACTAAAACTATTAATAAAAAATGTAAAATGACAAAAATGGACAAAAACTAATAATTAATAATGGAAATAATTAGTACTTATGTCAGTTAAAAGATATTAATGTAATTTGATTGTTCAAAAGCTCCAAAAACTAGAAGCTTGTTTATGTAGCTTTTAGATTATGAAAATATTTTTGCAAAGAAAAAACTTTAAGCTCTTGTAACTAAATGAGACTTTTTATAGAAGTGTTTTTCTAAAAATTAGAAGCTCCTAAAAGCTCGTTATCAAACATAGCCATAATAGGTACAATTTTCCCTTTAAAACTGCTATTTATAACATGAACTTTTCAAAGTTTATTATAGTGAAATGGATTATATCTTGGATTCTTATGATATACGCTAATCAAATCAACCTTGGGCCAAAGAAAAAAATATATAATAATAGCAAATATAAAATAGCTTTTCGATCTTTAACCATGGCCTATGAGATTCGATATTAACTGATTAAGTCAGGGAAGTTACAAAGCAATCAGCAAACGTTTGATAACATATAGAATCTTCAATGCATATACCATTATATTCGAATGTTAGGTTGTCTTTTATAAAATTACAATTTAAAACTTCGATCACACATCCTTTTTATATATAACTAGTTTTAAGTCCCTCCGATAGACGGGTAGTTTCAACATATCGTTATGTAAATAATTTAACAAATCGCAACAAAAGAAAAAAAAATCGAATAAACTTATTATTCTATTTGAAGAGCATTATAATTTATTACATCACTATAACACGATATAAATGATCATTATGATCAAAAGAATGAATTGTTGTTTGATTAAGTTGTAAATTTTTCTTTTTATTAGTAACCTAGTAGATGTAAAAAGTCTAGTATGTCTTGGATAGAGTGGATCCAAAACCTGCTTCTTGTGATGTAATGACTTTGTATTTGTTCGGATGAATTCTTTTTAACCGTTTAAACTTTAAATAATCTGATAAATCAATCGTTCCAAAAAAAATTCCTTATGATCGAATATAACTACTAAAATGGTGTTTTTTTAATAAATGCATTCACAGTCATTTACTTTTTTCATTTTACATTTCGTTTTACACCTATTATCAAACAATAAATGGGTAAAATGATAACGACCAACAACCATCAGATTTCAACATTCAGATAACAGTATAACATACTATGTATTGTAATTAAATAGAAAGAAAGAATTAGTTAGAAACAAAACTAAAAAGCACATAAAATATGACTAAATTGTTGTTGACAAAAATTAGTAGTCTTATATTATCTTTAAAATACATGAACAGTGTCATCATATCATATCTGATAAATTTTTTAATACAAATCAACAAAAAAATAATAAAAATCAAAAGAAAAAAAAATAAAGTAATAAAAAAGCCAAAAAACTATTTCAAAGGACAAATACAAAGTACTTTACATATTTTTGTAATTTTTTAAAATAAATCATAATAATCAACAATCAATGTCATATATTAAGAAAAGTCGTAATAATAATAACCATATAACAAGAAAATCGTATGTATTCCAGCATTAAGACAAAGTCAACACCAATTTAAATGTTTATAAAAATAAATACAATACACCACCACCGAAAACTATACAAATACAGCGGTCAACGAAGCCGGATGCTATCACCCCTCGCCATGTATTGCCTCTCAACGTTTTAGTTATTTTTAAACTTTTAAAAGTTTGATAAATTATTCACCAACACGTATAATGCAGGTACAATTATAGTTAGCGAATATTCAAAATCTATAATAAATTCAAAATCTATTCAAAATCAATAATTATGTAATGATCTAAATCTATTAGATAATCTTAAAAGGATAAAATTAAATTAAATGATTATGTTAATGAAAATGGAAAATCAAAATAATAGGTTAAAAAAAGGAAAAGAAATATATTAAATGAAAAGAGAGAGACGAATTTTTTTTTTAAGAAAAGGTTCTGGAGATGCCATCTGGTTTTTCCAGAATCCTGTTTTAGTTAGTATATAGATAATTCTGTTCCATCATACATGGAAGATGGAACTATGGAAGCATTGTTTTGCCACATCAACATAATGCTAACTAACTTTGCAAGCTCTTTCGTTTTGTGTATTTATAACGGATAAACGACCTATCATTAATCTCTAACCGATCCCACAACCAACATGACAAAAGATAAGATACTATGTTTAAAGAGACATAAGACTAGAATTAAACCCCTCAGTCAATTTAAGCCTACTTGGATAGTATTATTGACAAGAAAAAATTATCTTTGTAGAAAATATAAACTATGAATATTGAATACCAAACTCTAATTGGCTACTCACATTGGATGGTCTGACTATCAATTAAATATATCTAATACTAAAAGAACTGATAACCATGAACACTGGAGGTTTTGCCAAATGGATGAAAAAGTGGTCTCCAAAATAGAGTTTTCAGTTGAGTAGTTAACATTCACCCAATTCATTATAATTCGACAATATACTGATATCATCTTTCGAGAAAGACTTAAAGAAACTTTTCGACCCAAATCAACATCATTTTATTTGTAACAAAGATAACATACAAGTAGGCAAGTTTTGCAAGAAAGTTGCCATACGAAAAGATAATCAAACCAGGTGCAAGGAAAAGTCATGGAATAAGAATGTCTAATAAAGCACGTTCATTAAAATAGGCCGTACCAATGTCTAATCGTCATTTCTGACAGAAAACCATACAAAACATTCGCTGCTCTGAGCCACCTGCCAACAAATAAAAAAAACACAAGCTTAACTAATAACACAAAAATAAGGAAATTCTGTTAGAACAAAATCAAGGTCATCAATGATTTGGAAAGATGACTAGAGGCAAACAAGGTTCAAGCTCCATAACAGACATTACAAAATAAAGATTTTCGCAACTATCATGAGCCAGGTCTAGTAAAGAAGAAAATGGGTAGAAACAAGAAGTTTTATAAAAACATGAATTCATCTTTTATTATGGAGATTAAATAAGAACAAGTGCCGATAAAAAAATTCCTTGGGTTATTGAACACGTAGCATGTTTCATGAAAAAAATCATAAACACTTTGTTTACGGAGTTTTAAGATTTAGTATGTAGAGTAAGGTTATTGTATGGGATAGTCGGTTTGATTCTAACCTTAATTTATTGGCATGGAGCCCATATTACCTTCAGCTAATGATCCTCTCGACCGTAATCATAAACTATCTCAATCTGCAACAACCAGAAACTACAGAGCTTAAGAAAAGAGGCATACAAATCTTTGTAATGGAGCCTGATTTAGCATTCACATGGTTATACAGCAGCATTATGCAAATTCCAGTAGTACCCATTTGCTGCTAAATATTTTTGCATAAATGTTGTCATGTAAATGCCTAATTTTCATTTCTAGTAGCTATTAGTACAAGTGTGTATTCATGATTGCAATACAGTACTACACAGTTACAACAGTAGTATGCACATTCATGTTACTCTGCATGATAATGTATTTCAAATTTTAGGTGTGCAAGTTGTAAAGGTTTTAAAGCACAAAAAAAAGAAACTTCTGCACACCAATTCAAACCTGCAAAGGAAACTGAAATCAATAAAATATTCCAGGAACTTCTAACCATTATGCCATGCACTTTTCATTTTCAGGCTAGCTAGCTTTGCTTACCAGTCATAAAATTTAACAAAAAAAGAGATAATTTTGGCCAATTTGACAAAAATATTACTGTCTAGCAGAAGACTTTAGTGTTGACTTTCTTACGTAACAATTATGTATTGAAAACTGAAGCCAAAACTTGGCTAAAGTTACAGTTTCACAATAAATTACGGTTAACTAAAACCTACATCACAGTAAAGATAATATTTACAGTCGGCATTTATAAAGTCAAAACTACCCAACATTAGAGGTTCTTAAGATCATGAAAATATGAAGTCTATATGCTATTTAAATAATGTAATGAAAGAGAACGAGGATTACCCCAGAAGGTGGTGTAGGGTTGCGAGTAAACTTGCTGCCACCAGGAGCCCATGGAACTGTTAATTAAGACAAATAGAAAGCGAGTGAGGTTGTGGCCACACAAGAGAACACAATTATATTTATATCAACTTTAGTCAAATAGGGAGGAGGCAGATCACAAATTATCACGATTCATAATTTATCAGATACCAGTCCATATATATTTAGTTGGATCTATTTGAGAAAGAAAAACTACATTCTACTAGCACTTACCAATGTAAGGATCAGGGTGGCGCCATTTATTATACTGGGCCTCGCCATCAGCAATCATTCTATCAATAGTGTCTATATCTTCCTGTGAAGACAAAATAACATAACAAAATACATTAAAAGGTAAACAAGTTAACGATACATAATTCATAAGAAGCACAAGTGTTCATTAAAGCTAACCCTTCAGCCAGCTCAATGCGAGTGCTCTAATATAAGATTAACATTGTGATTCACGCAAGAGCGAAGTAGCGAACATATTCGCATGTATAAAAAGGTAAATTTACAAAAATGATCTTCACTCTCGTGTTGCAAACATATTGCAGAACCGGGTTATGAACATTGTCCTGGAATACAATGATCGGGCATACTATCACTGTCCATATAATAACAAGAACATTCATCAACATATTAAGAAAAAGCTATGGTTTTTTACAATCTCATGAAAAACAAACACAGAGAAACATGCGCTTTTAGTAGCTGAAACCAATGCAGGAGCCACAGGAGCAATATGTTACTTCATTCAAGCAGTAAAGACCCACAACCTCTGCTAAGGTCTCTTGAGGGGAAACCATCAACAGGGCTTGGATAGCTTCCTAGGATTTGATGTGGTGGGTCAAACCGTTATGATAGAGTAAAGCTATAGAGAGGATCTTTTACTGAAAGTAATGAAGATGAAGCTTGAGATTTACCGGTAAGCCTAATCAGGAGGGATCCCACATAGATATAAACACACCAGGGTTCAGATTTAACGACCTATCCCAGTTCCCTTTATCCTATTCTCAAAGCAATTGAACACGTGTCGGTAATAATATACTCAGCTTTCAGGTCATCGTATCCTTCACCTATATCCAGTGAGTCCCTATCATCTTACCCTCTATTTGTTGACTACGGACTTCCTCAGGCTACAGACTAGCATACTGTGTGTGTGTGAGAGAGAGAAAGAGAAGGACCGGGGGGGGGGGGCTAAGTAGTGGGTAATCCACCATTACTCCACAAAGTGGGGGTAATGAAAAGTAATTCTTGCTAAGTATAGTCCCCCATATTTTTTTTCCCCATGATTTCAATCTATCTCCCGTTTTTTCCAACAATACTTCACATTTTTCCATAAATCTACAAAAATAGTTTCATTATAATATTTAGAAAACAAGCAAAATCAATGTAATGGCCATCATTTCTGTCACCGTTACCTCTATCATTCGTTATAATGAACAATGGACACCCTGAGTATTCTTGTTATCTTATCTGAATCGTATCATTTAACACAAGAATAGTACACATTAGCATCACGTCTCTCATTTATAATCTGGTTATTCAGATTTTATTATTTTTTTTGCTATACTTAATCCCCTTTTTGTAACTCAAAAAACGGCAGTACTTTCACAAGAGCTGCTGACCTGCAAGCCTTACCTCTCTGATAACAGTAAGAGCACATGCCTAAAACAACCAATTTATCTCACATCCTCTCTAAGCTCTCACAAACTGATGTGGTATAATGCTAATGCAACAATATTATAAAAGTTCTTTTTAGAGAACATCCTTATATACTAATATGGTGCAAAAAAAGATATCGATAATACGATGGTGCGTCAAAACACGCCCCGTCAATTAAACAGAAACGATCGCCTTTTAATCTTTTACGAACACTCAGCCAAGCTGAAAAAAAGCTATACTCCTAAATGATTAACAAATTACACAAAAAACCCAAGATGACTTTTAACAGAAAGACACTGAAACCCCAAAACATGAAGGCATTTAAGCATATCTTTTATGATCAACTACAACTACTTAAAGTTAATTCCCCTGTAACAAATCTTCCATTAAACAGAAGTATCACAGTTCCTACAAGTTGCCTATTCCCCTATGGCCCTATAATGAACTTTAAATGATGTATGCATGTTGCACAGTCGCAGCTTAATCCAGAAAATGGAATATCGAGTTCAAAAGAATATGTGCACCACCGATTTCGACACAATAGTGATTGTAAAAGACAACCGTAAAAAGTTGACATAGATAATTCCTTCAGTCCTTCTTCGACTGTCTCGTACAAAAACCAATCCACAGGTTTCTTTATAAACCTTAGCCTATGTGAGGTCTCAAATACTCAAAGATTACCTCACACAAAGTTATTTTCCAAAATAACATCTAACGGGAAACATATAAAGTGACTTCTCAATCATAAGTCATAACGTACTTCTAGCTAAATAAACTGAAGTTTACAACTACAACCATGATTTCGATTAAATACATTTGTAGCCACCATAGTTGTCGGGCAAAGGCGCACTCAATGGCTCAATGCGCAATGATCCCAAATGGGGCCTAGGCGAGAAGCAGAAAAAAAGCGCGGTCCCGAGAGAAGAAAAAAAAGGCGCACTTAAGTAAAAAAAAACAAATGTCATTCAAATTACTAAATAAATACCATTTAAAAACCCATAAATTATTCAACCAAAAACCTCAAAACAAATTATTCATAAATTGAAAATATAAAACTTCAAACCAAATTATTCATAATTATGTTGAAATCATCTATAATAGAATATAGAAAAATATAAAAACAACTACTAAAGAACGAAAACATACACTACTAAAGTATGGAAATGGTTTCTATAGCCCTAAAAAAAGATATAAACCCTATGAAAACCGGTTTCTATATACATATTACTTAAAAACCAATAGAAACCCCTTATGGAAACCGGTTTTCACACAGAGGAGAAAAACACAGTTTCTATAGACCTAAAAAGAATAGAAATCGGTTTTCACAAACCTCCCCCATAATCAAAACAGGTTTCAATATCCTTAAAACTGCTTTCTATATCCCTTAAAACAGGTTTCCTTTCTTTTGTAGGGTTTCTATATCCTTAAAACCGGTTTCCTTTCCCATAATTGCGCCTTTCACATTATCGACTTGGGCTTAGGTATCCAAGCGACCTTACTGGGACTCGCCTGCGCTTTGCGCCTAGGTGCAAGAAGCGCTCGCCTTTGACAACTATGGTAGCCACGAAATACAACGTTTCAAAACGAACATTTAGCTAATAACAAAACAGATGTTAGATATAAAATATGCTACGCCCAGCAGTTAAAATCAAAAAGCCAATGAACGCTCACAATATCAAAAAGTATTTCCTACTCCACATCAGTTATATTTATGCATAATATATTTGTGAAGCTTGAAAACTGTCTTGAACATTCTAAGAAGTAAAGCAAGTAATTAAAAAATAAAAATATAAGAAGAAGCAAACCGGCAATGGTGACCAACAAAATCCTTATGAAATGTGAAATTGTAAGGTAATGATTTAGATAAATAGCCCAAAAGTAGCTTCGGGTTTTTATTTCTCTCAAATGGAGGTACAAGTAAATCTAAGTTAACTATAGCTTTTCCAATAACAAGATCATACATTTGGATCAACGTATTATTTATGAACTTTAAAAAGCGTAACTTAATTATACGTAAGTTTACACTTTACACACAAATATTACAGGTTTTAGACCAAGTAACACTACACTGACCCAAATGAACACACACAAAAAAAAATACAAAATGGACATCTCTGAAAAAGTAGGTTTACACTTTGATGACTTTAACCCGTCCGTAATTATATGATATAGTGAGAAACTTACATTTTGTTCCAATATTTTATTTACGATACAACATCCACATACATAGGTGTTTTAGCGGCGCAACTTGTTGCCCGGCTACCTGCCATTGTATTGTAATGCCTTTACTAATCTATTAATTGTTTCAACTGATTAAAACCTGCTTTTTTTAGGGTTTTATTATTAAAAAAAATTATTATTATATTTATTTATTAACGTAATAAAATCGATGAAAAGCAAACACAATTGGGGGAAATAGAGATAGAAAAACGAACCACATTTTTGTTAGCATCGAATCTCTCACGAAGTACATCTGCCTGTATAAATCATTATTAGATACAAAATCATCATCGTCATCATATCAAGCGGATAAATATATTTTAGATTGAAGCCCTAATAATAATAATAATAATAATAATAAGGAGGAGGAGAGATTTAATACATCGGAGTAAAAGAGATGACGGTGAACGGCCCAATTGAGGGTGTCTTTTAAGGCGCGTCGGTAAAGGATCCTAACTCTCTCTCGCTGAGCTGCCCTTCGAGCCAAGTATGAAGCTGATATGCTCATCGCTACTGATGCGCTCTCTCTAACACACACACAACACAACACAACACTCGCGATTGTGTTTTGACTGCGTTGGGGCGGTGAGCACTATCTGATACTAACACGACACCGTTTTGTCTGGTCAATAGGGTATTTTGGTCATTTACCAAATTATTACTAACCTTTTTTTTTTTTTTTTTTTGTTAAAGGTGTGACTAACGAACGTGGAAGATATAACATACGTTGTCTTAACCGGATCCGCGTTAAAAAGCCCTTCGACGAGCAGATTCTCATATAAACCCTCAAATAAGAAAACTCTACCTTGTCGAGGCTCAAACCTGAGATCTTGGAAAGTAAAACTCCTCATGACCCATCCAAAAACAAACCTGTGACTAACTCACTTAAAAGAATCGGTTAATCATTACTACTATTTCCATGAATATATTCTTATTTAAATAGTTGTCCTACATTGATCATTAACGGTAAAGCAAATGAGCCTTAGGCTCTTAAATTTTCAAAGCTTTTAATTTGTATGTTTACACACATGATTTTATCTCCATTCAGCATTTTAAAAACTTGATTATTGTACTAAAACATCTTCATGAAAGGTCACTAAAAGTTAAGGTGTTGCCCCATTTAAGTCATTGGATGGTCTAATGATTAATTCAGCAAGTCGATTTGACAATATAAATAACATGATAGATACGAACATGTATTATCTATAGATAAAGTATTTATATTTCTATGGAATTCACCAAATTTAACTTAAACTTCAAGTTGTGAAGGTTAATCAAACGGCGAATTCTATAGAATATCTACTTATTTTTCCTTTTGTTCCATTATTGATCGTCCTACTAAAATAAGGTGTAAATGAGTCACCAAAAGTTGGTAATTTTTTTGTCTCATTTTATCTCCATGCCGCATTTTAAAAACGTTACGATTTTCATTGAATATATACGTATTTAAATAGTTGTTCCACACTGATCATTGTACTAAAACATCTTCATGAAAGGTCACTAAAAGTTAAGGTGTTGCCCCATTTAAGTCATTGGATGGTCTAATG
>JAOEHQ010021372.1:0-14463 GCA_025447715.1 Asclepias incarnata
TTTTATTATATTTTCGTCAACTTTATATTGTATTTTCTATTTTATTATATTTCTTTGTATTTTTATTTAATTTAATGTAATTGTATTTTTATTTATTTATATATTATAAAATTATTTATCAAAAAAAATTCTTATAAATAATAAAATTAAAAACATAAAGTTATTAGTGATTTGAAATTATTTGGTTGTTTGTAAAAAAAAAATGGATATATTATTGTTGTGGGTAAAAAGTGTTTGTGAGAAGGATGGGTGAAAAACTGACGTGTCATGTTGCTTAGACCATTTGTAAAGGGAAGGTGAAATAATAGGTGAAGAGAGGTGATGAGAAGGTGGATGGTTAAAGGTAGGTGAAATAATGAGATGAAGATGATATGTGAAAGGGGATAGGTGAAGGATATCACCCAGGGTGAAAAGGGAGGAGTGAGGTCTATATCTTTTGTTTATATTATTTATTTGGTTTTGATTGGGTATAGTTGGATATTGTGGGGTATAATGAGATATTAAATTTAAAGGTGAAGTGTTAAGGGGTAAAAGAGAAGGTGAAAGAGATAAGAAGGTGAAGCTGACGTGGCAAGAAAAAGTGTAAGTGAAAAAGGTGAACGGTTACAAATGGTCTTAAGATGTTTGTTGAAAGGACAAACTAAAGTTGATGCGAACATCCTAAAGAGGGAGAAAAATGATACGTCACGTTCTTTATTTAATATGAAAAATAGTGATGTTTTATGCATGCTTATGTTATTAGGTACGGAAAAATTATGATACGTTGCATTGTGAGTTGTGACATGGTAGGTTTAGTTTCTTAAATCTTTTTATAGTTTGAAGATATGATTGTGTAAAACACTAAAAGTAAAACTAAAATGACAGAACACAGGCTGACATAATATCACTCATGTTGCGTTATGATATTCTTGGACAAGTTTTGATCTTTTAACAAATATGTTGGTATAGGTCCAAAAACACATCATGGTTTTATCTTTTACCACTTTATCCGGATAATACATTTATGTCAATTTGTTTAATTGTTTATTACACTATGATTTAAAGCGAAGGCATTATTTAAGGTTTTCTAAAAAATGATAAGATATCTTGTACTCAAATTCTCAAAAGATGGAGATTCTTCTTTTATGTATTTTTCAGTTTCCATTATAAGTCACCACTAAAGTTATCAATTTATCATTTTCTTTCACTCTACAATCTTTCATAATATTTTATCAACAACACTTACATAACATTTCCATAACATTATTTCGGTCGAATAAAGTTGATGCTTTAGTTCTAAACGTATAATATATTCCATTTTGTCTTGTTATCTTTATCTTTATATATACTAAAAGACAACTGACCTAACAGCTTATTGACCAATCACAGCTCTCCATTCATCCAAATTAAACATTGCTGATGTCATAATTATATTTACAATTTAAACTATTAATTATATTTACAAATTAAAATTAATTCTAGAGCTTAGTGTACGGATTATTAAAATACATATATTTATTCCTCATATAGATAACTCATACATATATTATTAAAATACATAAATTCTTCCTCATATAGATAACTCATAGAAGATAACTCATATCTATCAGCCACATATATTTCTTAATAAATAAAAAATAATATTGTATACCTACCTATCTTCTTCCTGATTTCTCTCATATCATGCAGCGATCGAAGATATACAAGCTATATTATCTAAAGAGTTCTAATTGTAATATGACTATCATATCTCAACATCGATTAAAGGTACAACATATATTTAATTTTATTATGATTATCATTGTTGTTATTTTATATGGTTATTTAATTTTATTATGATTATCATTGTTGATTTTATATGGTGTTGTTATTAGTTTAGGATAAGGATAATAATCTCCTTATATAAACACCATAACCCACAAAATCTTTGAAAAACACAAAAGTCATACATCACCTGTTACGATTCTTAACAACCATGGCTGATGAAAAACAAATAACGTTTTTGCAAGACATCAATGAGGACTCAGTCAATTGCACAATCAAGGTTAGAATATTGCTTCTCTGGAAGCAATTGTTCAAGAGAAACCCTGCTACACCATCCAGTCTTGATATGATATTTGAAGATGAACAGGTAATCCACTTCCGTTTATAGATTCTTCATAACATGTACTTATCTTAGAAATTTATGGTAAATTTGTTGATTAATAGGGTAAAAAGATATACTGCTCAATACATTACACTTTAATTCCGAATTTTGCACACCTACTTGAAGAAGGAGGGTTCCGATTAATCTCAAACTTTGAAGTAAAATCCACTCAGTCAACGTTTCTACTAGCTAAACATGCATGTAAGCTCATATTTGTGAAAGAAACATATGTTTCTAATTCAACTGCGTTTGAAAGCGTTGGTCAGATTTTTGAATTTTGTCCATTTGAACGGATCAACAACTTGACAGCCGATAGGAATGCATCTTTTGGTAAGTCATCCTAATTGTAATATAATTTTTTCACTTATTATTCTAAACCGTATATTAACATGGTTTAACAAAACCACAAAAAAAAAACCAGCTATCATAGGCCAAGTGATCGCGAATAAACCTATTCGTGTTATGGAATCGAGCAATGTTAAAAGACATATTCTTGAATGTCAACTACAGGATGACAAGTATGTTTATTTATAACTTTTGATTCTAAAATAACATTCATTATACATTGTCTATATACTTAATCGTTAACTATAACAAAGGTACTATTGCACGGATAATTGTATGTTGTGATCTCTCGGGTTAAGTCGAAAAAGGGTCTCAAGGTGCTGATATGCGACAAAGATGGCAGGTCAAAAAAGACTACAACAAATGTCGTCTATAAAGAAGTATTGCAAAAAATGAAGGAAGATAGAGGCTTTTAATGTTCCAAGTGTTACATTTTTTTAACTTGATTTTAATTACATTCTCTACATCTGAATTTAGTGCTTCTCTTTTTAAATATATTTTCATGTTTGAATTTATAAGTCTTTTTGGATTGCATATAATTAATTCTATTTTGATAATGTCGTCAGTCCCGTGTATCTGACACGGGTCTAAAATCTAGTATCTATCTATATGGTAAGTATTTAAATGAAACCCTTATCTAAATTCTTGGGATCATTTTGCTCACGCTAAGATTTGAATACAAGATGTCAAGGTCTCAAGTTTTTTCAAATACCAATCCATCTATTGTTATATTTTTGTTAGTGATGTATTTTACTTTACTTATGCATTCTTATATTTAAATATTACACCAATAGATAACAAGCACAATTCATATACCAATGTTTTAGACAATTCAAAGTCGGAGTCAACGGTCGTCAAAGTCGTCCGTCATCACCTCTTGTTAGGTGTCCAAACTGAAATTTACAAATATTTTAAAAATTAAAAAATCATATATCGCTGCACATTATGCGGGTACGATTTCTAGTCAAATATAAATAGAAATTCTTTTATAAGAATGAATGTATAAAAAATCAAGGTTAGCAACTATATGAATGCTATGCAAACGGCTATGTTCTTTAAATAAACAAATATTAACCGACCTTTTATGATTATTTGTTAAGTGTTTGATCGTTTCGTTTGCTTACAACTTTGAGACTGGAGTGTTATCTATAACTAAATTTAGATTGTTTAAAATTTATGATTGTTTGTCAAGTGTTTGATTGTTTAAACGTTGAGACTGGAGTGTTTGATCTATAACTATATTTTAAAATTTAGATTTTGAAAGGTCTATTTGAAATGTCTTATTATCCTTCTTACATATTTATACCATATATCTTTTATCTTTAAAATATCTACATTACCTCTTTTACATTAATTATTTTTATATCAATTGCCTACACTATCGGCGGCGCCACCACCACACAACCGCCGCTACCGCCAAAGCCGCTGCATTTGCGCGGAAAAACTCGTGTACTCTTTTAAAGAAAATTCCATTAAAAATTAGAGAGCACCAATATCATAAAGCTACGATATTATTAATGCGAGATGAACACCATTGTTTCAGTTTGTACTCCGTATCTATGAAATATATAGTGATGTTCGACGTAAATCTAACGC
Organism: Asclepias incarnata; assembly: GCA_025447715.1. Classification (NCBI taxonomy): domain Eukaryota; kingdom Viridiplantae; phylum Streptophyta; class Magnoliopsida; order Gentianales; family Apocynaceae; genus Asclepias; species Asclepias incarnata. Next base: position 4,067 of record JAOEHQ010021372.1, read on the forward strand.
AATGTGACAAATCAGCTATTGTAGTTCAGTTTGTATTGGCCAAATATACATTCTTCCTTTAATTAAGCATAGACCTAAAAGATGTGAAAACTCTACAAAGGCTATGTGTAAACCCAGATATATATTTAGTTTTTCTCATATCATTTTGATTTGATTGGTGATATGTAAAAAAGGTTTTGATAAACATAGGTCTCGTGCAATATTTAAAATTGTCTTCATAATGATAATGATATCAATTTTATTTTCATTTGAAAAGGAAAAGAAAAGAAATATCCATCCTATAAGACTATCCATTAGAAGAAATTGCTACCATAACCGAATTCTTTACCATTAGATGAAAGAAAAAGAAGTTAGGAACAATTATGAAGCAAACCTGCAAAATTATCCAACTATATAACATGTCCAAAGATATTCTCCACATAGCAAAAACAATAGACATAAAAGAAACCAAATTTATTATAGCCGAGAGCTAGAAATTGGGTCTACAACCTATACTATAGGTGCATAGCCATAGGCAGACTGTCCAGGCCAAGGTATCATCACCACCAAAGAATTGATCAGGTCTGCAGCTTAACCAACAACAACACAACCACAGAGAAGATAACAATCATACGCTTACTTAATAGCAGTAAGACACCGCACCTCGTGTTCAAAAGGCTTTTCTTCTAGTCTGCTCTGGACTGACCAGCTCGTGAAGAAAGGATGATGCCAACAATAAGACCGTAGAGAGCGAGTGCTTCAGCAAAAATGAGAATAAGGATCATCCCAACAAATAGCTTTGGTTGTTGTGCATTGGCCCTGGAAGAGAAATTATAATAATTAATCATCTCATGGCCAGAATAAAAACAACAATAGAACCACAAGCATAAAAGATCAGAATTATTCATAACGCAAATCCATAAAATAGCAGCCATCTATTGTCAATTCTTTCTCTTTTACAGGTATCGGGAATAGATTTTAGATGCTAAATGAAGTGATTGTGTATTATTGACATGCACAACAAAACACAACTTCCCTATTCACATATTGCTAATATTACCAGGTGACAAGTTGTTGAAGCTTGTGTGAAACTATGCGCACCAAACCTGATGGCTTATAATAATTCATTCAAGTCTTGAAACTTGAAACTTACGAGTCATACTCTTGTAGAGTGGGTGAATATTAAACTTGGTGATTTCATGGTAAACTGTTCATGTTTTTTAGTTCATCAAATCCAGGCCAAGAAGAGCAATAAACCATTAATTGCAAACTCAAACCAAATCTCGTAACTTAGATCACAGTGTAAATACATGAAATAGATCAGAAGTCCATAACTGATAGCCAGGAACATCATGATATACAGCACAAGTTTCCATTTTCCCTTCGTTAAGAGTAAGCACACGAAGCAAATAATCAAACCGACAATTAAACAACCAGACAGTTACAATTTGTATCGATTTGTCTCGTGAAAATTTATTCACAATGGCTAAAAAGGATAATGCGAGTCACACGCATAAACTCCCAAGATATTACACGTCACTAGCATAATTTCTTTAGAGCTATCAATGCAAAACACGATACAAATTCTACAGTTTGGCATCATAAAAAACCAGACCACAGCCCTACAAATTCCAATACTGAACCAATCCGAAAGGGGTGAACTGGGGGCAATTCACTTCGTATTTGCATCACTAAATAAATAAAAAGGCTCAATACACATATCAATTCCTTCCAGTCACAGTTACAAGCCAAATACCCGGGATACGCTAGGGCCATGTGGCAAGTGCTCACTTTGCCTAGACAATAAGGATACCAAGCTAATTGGTTCCATAAATCTTTTTTACTAAAAATAAATGATCAATGTCTACCAGCTTGATCACAATGAAAGAGTGATAAACAGATGGCGAGATAAAAAGGCGAAAAAACTTACCTAACACCAGCATCACCAACAATTCCGATAGCCATACCAGCAGAAAGACCAGCAAGACCACAAGCAAGGCCAGATGACAAATGAGCATATCCATCAAACAGATAATATGATTTTGCCTTGGGATTAATCCCTGTGCTGATAATAACCGCGATAATCAAACCGTAAATACCCAACACTCCAGCCATAACCACTGGCACAATCGACTTCATTACCAATTCCGGCCTCATCACTCCCATCGACGCCACTCCAACTCCACTCTTTGCCGTCCCATATGCCGCCCCCATACCTTCACAATAATACAACAAATAACTAATTACACCAACTCTCTCGTACATATCTAAACATATAAACACACGCATACATATACACATCATGTTTCTCAGTTAGGTTTTTCAAATCCAAGTCTATCATAATATAGAAAATCTATCCTACATAACATAAGAAAATATTAAATCGAATTTAACGAATCACGGATCAAGTTTCTCATCTATATTCTATCATGATTTATAAATACACATTAATTACTATACACAAACACATACATACACAATTAATTAACTAATTACTCAATTAATTAATTCCGAACACCTACAAAATGGATCTAAAACACCGATCACCAAATCCTAAGATATACGCTACTAGATCGATATACAAGTTATATAACGCACCAATCATTAAATCGATATGAATTTGAAAGCATCAATAATAGATTTAAAATTAAATTGAATCATTAGACGTAGAAATCAAGTAATTAATTAACAGTTAATTATATAAATAACGAACGATTAACAAATCAACATATGTATATATATATATATATATATATATAATACAGATGGATTAAAAAAGGATATTAATGGATAAAAAGATGATAGGATTGACATACAGGAGAAAACAAGGGCAGCAGCGGCACCGAGGAAGCCAAAAAACGGTGCCGTCTCATCGCCGGAGAATGTTGAAGACATGATTGTAGATCTGATCTGTATATGATCGGATCTGATATATATTTCTTATTAATTAATAATGTTTTCAGATATCCAAACTCCTTGAATGAACCAGAGATGATGGTATTTATATACAGTAAAAACAAAAGGTTGTATTATGTATGGCTTTGTTTGTGATGTTAAAATCGATCACGTGTATTCATGAGTTATGATTGGCCGCTTTCCAAATAGACCCCTGTATTATTCTTTACTTTACTCTTTCTTTCGCCTAAGTTTGTATTTTCTCAAATACCGCCTGTTTGTTTTAAAAAATGAGTTCTCTGATCTTTGAACTAAAATACATTTTTCTTCTCTTGATGTAATTATTATAATAATATGGGGAAATGATACGTACAAGGGAAAACAAATTATATTTCTCCTTAAAGTTTATTAAATGTGTATATTGAGCCTTTGAATTATGAGAGAAACAACACCTAGCTTGGGTGTTGCTTGTTTTCCACTGATAATTATACATAAATTATAATAATAATAATTGGAGTTGCTCAACTTTTTAAGAAATATTGAGTGGAACTATTGAGTGGTAAACTTTTTTAGAGGATAACATCATAATTTAAACGTTTTATAAAATAATATAAATATAAATTATACCTCTATTAATTTAAAGTAATATAAATTGTCATGATAACTAGGCAAAGATTCTATTGATCCATAAATGCATTTTTTTTTTTTTTTGGTAAGTATTTTACTATTAACGTTAAAAAAAAAAAGTATTTTACTATTATAAAAAAAACATTTGAATTTTTGAGTTGAATCTATCATACTATTACAAATCAAATCAAATTTAATATAAATAAAACAAAATTAATTATTATCAATTAAAAAGTTAACATATATAATAAATACGAATAAAATCAACTATTCCAAAGTTGGTGGTCCATTGAGTTGGGAGTCATCACCCTTAATTTTATAAACTTGAAGATTATTTTAAAGTTATAATTTAAACTAAAAAAAACCCTCCTCACAGTCACATCTAGCAAGTATTAAAGATTGACATTGTTTACTATACTCATCTCAAAACACTAATCATTAAACCTATTTTACGTTTCATTTTATAATTATATTTAGTAAAACAATAACCTTAGAATATTATTATACTAGTTTTCAAGACCGGGACTTTCAACCACTGACTCAGTCATCAGACAATTTTATTTTATATTGATAAAACAATAACCTTGATTTTTGATTGCCTTTGCTATGAAATCGCAGTCTCTAACCCCCTACCTCTACTACATACATGGGTTACCAAATACCGACATAGAAGCACATTAATTGTATCACTTCAGTGCTTCGAGGCAAAAATACAATAAATTTCACAAATGAGTTTGATTTACATCCCACATGTCCCTCCCTCCCTCCCATATCCTTGTAGGATTGGTTATAATACAGTTTACGGAGATAAACCCCCAACCTTTGATGCATTATTTTCCAATTAATGTTAAACCAAGATGAACTACATATATAAAAGACCTATAATCGAATATAATTAATAACAAACTGCTAATCCAGAAATTACAAGTCCTGCAAATACCGAATTCAACCATTCCATAATGCAGCTCCAAGTTAAGGTAACATTAATTGGAAAATAATGCATCAAAGGTACCTTAATTCCAAGCATAGAATCATCTTCCTTGACGTTATTTTTGCAGACATCTAAAATCGATATACAAATACCCCACAACATGAGCTTAATAAGAATACAATGAGTTCAAAATCTGAAGTATATAAGCATCAGCTCTAATTATGGACCTAATCAGAAAAAAAAAATCAACAAGATAAGATCATACGGAAACCATATATGGTACAGTTACAAATGCCTCCCATCTCTATTATTTTCTCCTGGAAAATCCATCAAACCGGTCAGTAATCACAAGCATGAAAATGTAACCTCAAAACTCAAAGATACTAAAAACTGGCACATTATTCCCATCTCCAAATTATGAACCAAATACCAAAATGATACAAACGTTGGTGCAAACCTTCTCCAACCAAGACACCAAAATGTGCAAACTTTTGGTGCAACACTATTCATCACAGCAAATTAATTAATACACATTCATTTATTAAATAATTAACATGCAAACTAAGCTAAAAGTTTAGGGCTGTAAATGAATCGTACGAACAAGAAAGCGGCTTGTTCATGATAGAAACTAAGCTAAAAGTTATAGGGCTGTAAATGAATCGTACGAACAAGAAAGGGGCTTGTTAATGATAGAAACCAAGCTAAAAGTTATTGGGCTGTAAATGAACCGTACGAACACGAAGGGGGCTTGTTCATTTTTGTTCGTTTAAGTTTAACCAATCAAACGAACGAATGAATACGATCACTTAGACGAACAGATTTTCGTGTTAATGTTCATTCGTTTAGGTTTAACCAAATAAACAAATGAACATGAACATACATTAAAGAACAGAATCTTTTTGTTAAAAAATGAGTCCTTTTCATCTCCGTCCATTTAGGAAGGTAAACAAACAAACATTCACACATATACAATGTTTAAACTATAAGTATTACTATTCTTACAATTCTAATATATATGTATATACAATTATACATACACTCAATTTGGGATATGAACGAATGGAATATATAAACGAACACCTTATCGAACGTTCAAGACCGTAAATGAACGAACGAGTCATATGTTCATGTTTGTTCATTTAATTAAATGAGTAAGAAATCTAGTTCAAACAAACATAAACAAATATCTACTGAACAGTTTACAAACTGTTAGTCGACTGTTAAGTTCCTTTATAGCCCTAACAAGTAAATAATAAAAAATATATTATTAAAACAAGTTCATTGAGATCTTTAAAACTTGTACCATATTGACTATGGTTTAAGAAAGTTTTATTATCATCCACTTATAAATTTTGTTAAAATATAAAATTAACTGACTAATACTTTGAAATAGTTTAGTTGATATATATTATCAAATTATTTTAATTGACACAAAATTAATGTTTAACGCTAAGTTTTAGTGTATAAAAAGACACATAAAAACTTGATGCAATTCACTAGAGATGAAATTTCTTTCATGTGAGCATATTCTTTAAAAAAATGCTCTTTTTGCACCAAAATGGTGCAAACTTTTGGTGCATACCTTGAAGATCACGAGACTGCGAATCACCTATCCACATCATGTATGGAGATAGAAGTCATACAGTTTCAAGATTCGTACAGTGAAAACGAACCTCCAAGGTAACTTCTGATCAAGACAGCCAAGAACAGCTTCACAGTACTTGACCTTTTTGCTATACATTTCTGCATAAACAAAGAAAAACAACAAACAAGAAATGGGACATCCGAGAAGTTTCAAGTCTCGTCCTATTTGCAAACCCCGCCACAAAACAACGTTGCTTTTTGCAGTTAGGAATTGGGATGGAAATATCAGTGATACGAAAAAGAACCAAGAAACAAAAAGAAGTTTCTTTTCAGAGAAAATTGTCTTGTATAATCTTTGTTGCCACAAGGTCAATCTAACCTGTACAGGTTTCATGAAAGATCAAAGGGAAAATTTGTTCTACGGTTTCTGTAAAAGACAGAAAATGGGTTTTCACTTCCTAACTAGATTACATTTTGAATTGCAAAAAACCCATACTAAAAGGGAGAGAATACTTCCACTATCGATGGTGTATGTGACTCTAACACATAACATCTCTTTCGTTTCGCATCATCTTTTTGTGATTTTTTGAAGGCATATAAAATGTAGATGAACAAGTGAGTCCAACAACAGCTTAAGATTATTTTTGTCATATAAGTTGTGAACAAAGAGATATCACAGGCTGATCTTCAGGAGCATCCAGATTTGGCATCTGTCTTCATAGCCATATGCCTCTCGATTAACCTGTCCACGAATGCTCTTATCTGCATGAACGGAAAATTGCGTGAGTGATTCAAGTGCATAGCAAAGACTGAAATTTGAACTAATTAGAGCAACCAAAACTGAAACATTAAAAACTTAAAACCATACCCTGCAAAAGAATCGGGTTAGGGCCGCTCAAAAACATTTGAAATGACGAGCCAACAATTTTCTCTATTTTGTAAAATCTATACATAACTAATATATTAATTATGCGTTTATAAACTAGTACTACAGTCTACTATACTAATTCAACTTTTTTAATAAAACAATTTAGGATCTTATCAACACTTTGATTATGTGATAGGCTATTGTTAACCCGTTGAGACAGTTTGACCAGTTGTCCTTCTAGTAAGCTTTTCAAAGCTTACCCATGTGAAACATTATCATAAAAACAAAGCCCAAGTCGATCCCTATTCACATAATTAAAACTATGAATTATATAGGTAAGGTTACGATAGATGAAATAACCGTCAATATAAGTCGTAACAGTGTGTAGGAACCAAATGTACTCTGGAAGCCGAATACTAGACAATGATATAAGGTTAAGGCTTAAGGGAGATGATTTGCAGAAGTTAATAATTGCTTTGTACACAGAAGATACATGCATTATGTTGTTCTCATGCTTCCGTGCTGTTGTAGTTTATCTTTACCAGGTAGATACTTGTGTGCATCCCTAAGAATATATCTACAGTGGATTATCTTGGCCGGAAAAAAAAGGCACAAATGCATACCTTGTTTTTGCGCTTAAAATCAAGAAACTCATATACAGCCATTGATTTTTCTGCATCTGTAGTCAGCTCCATAACCTGTAACTCAACCATTGAAGTGTCATAAACAGATAAATCTAAAACTTAAAGTTCCAAATGTCATCTTATTTATATTCCAATTTGGAGTCAGATTGGAGGGAGATGACTGACCTTCGTGGCTGTTTTCTTCATTATCGATTTGTAACTTTCTTTGTCGATTTTTCTTGCTTTATAAAGAGGCATAAGAAGTGATGCCACGTAATCAACAACAGCTTGTTTAATCTTATCTACTCCTCGGGGTTGGTTACCTACTAACTCCCTGTTCACAGTAACTTGAGAGGCCGAGCTCTCATTGGCCAGACCATCATGCCTGTGAATAGACGGTTTTAGGCTCATATTTGAATCCTCTTCATCCATTAAATGCATACTCCTATTGAAGAAATCAGAATCAGCAGCAGCTGCTTGAGATTGCCATCTGTCAATGGCACTATGGTCTTTTAATCCTTCACTACCCGCGCTATCAACCCATGCTTTTGTAAATATGCTGCTGTCAACACCTGCACTTTCACCTGAGTGCTCTCTGTAATTCACCGGGCCTGCGTTTTCATTCGAGTGGCTCCGCAGTGAGCGATTATCACCCGTCATTTTTGAACTCTCAAGGTTGACTCCTGCAGCAGAAAATTCGACTGACCAATCTCTTACTCTACAGTTTCTAGAATCGATTTCAGATATACACTCTTGACGCCCTGTAACACCGCCAGCCCACTTCTTTCGGTACTCGGACTCATCCATTTGTGCATATTGCTCCCGTCTCGCGAACTTGTTAAAAGATGGTATCTTTGGCAGCTGAAAGAGAGTGCTGCTCTTGGCACCAGATGATGCATATGCCTGCAGGTTCAAAGAAAATTACAAAGTTCACTAATTAGGAGATTTGAGATATGCACTCTTTGTGACATGCTTCCCTACAGGCAAGATGGACAGATCCAGTGGGCAGTAGCCAGATTCAGGTTGAAATGGCTCATTCCTAGTACAGGTCATATCGGGCTGGGTGAGGTTGGGTAGAACCGTAAACATTTTCTGTCCATTTTATGAAGCTTTTTATTGATAACTAGCGCTAAATCAGATTACAAAAACAAGACTACCACGATAATAACCCAAACCATTAAACAAAACGATTTAGGAGGTTGTATGAACACAAAAAAAAAACTCTAAAATATTCCCCTATAGCTAAATATTGGTTTAAACCATTTGAGATAAAACACAATGGATGATTCATTTACAAAAAGATGAGTCAAAACTGTCACCTCTATGTTTCCCTGTGTGTGTATTTAAAAATTTTGGAGAAAAGGAACAAACAAAAAGAAAAACAAACCTCAGCAGCTGCAAGGGCGGCAGCACGGGCGGCTTCTGCAGCATCGAAAGCAGCTTGTTCCTCTTCGGACATTGGTAAATCTTTGTAATCTTCCTCCTGACAATTTTGTCTTCCTGCTGAACCTTGAGAACTAGAAGGTCTATTTTCAAGCTTTGTTACAGCTGCAGCATTCCCTTTTCGATTATGTGAGCTTACAGATACACCCTTCATAGCTCTATTCTCAGATGATGTAAGATGAGCACGCAGTGGCGGTTTCCCTGTAGCAGTATGAGATTTGCTTTTAGAAGCATCTGCAGCACTTGATTGCCTCAATAACTTTAAACCACCGTTAGACGCCTTCTCCTTTCGGAATATCTCAACCCATACACTAACAAGCTGGCTCGCTATAGCACGTATATCCCGGCTCGTATGAACACAAACTTTCTCTTTCACAGTTTTCCCAATACCTACATTCACATATCATCAAATAATAATGAAAAATAATAATAAACTTCCTAAATACATATTAAATATAAACATTCAGTATCATGATATACCTGAAAGACGGACAGCAAGCAGATCCGTAGATACACGCACAAGAAGACGAACACACTGTCGCAACAGTTGGGTCCCATTTTTCCCCATTGAATCCTGTTACAAGAAAACATAACATGCATGTTGAAATATTACAAACAAAAATGGGTATCACCACTTACTAAATCTGAATTTAACTCGGGACTTACCAGCATCCATGAATTGAGAACACCGAGCCCTTCTTTAGATCCAGCAAAAGATCTAAGAACATCAGAAGGAAGATTCAATAGCTCTTTAGCAAGATGCAACCTCCCGGATCGACTCTTCGCATTAAAGAACATATTCTGTAGCAAAGAGTTTTTATGAACACTTGTGAGCTCAATAGCATCAAGTCTTCTAATTATGTCCCTAACTTCACTCCTTTCACTGTCAGAATGCCTCTTTGCAGCCACAATGGCTTCTACTTCTGCTGTAAAATCATTTCCTGTAGTTAATATATCAACAATACGAACCGCTTCCCGCATCCCACTAATCATTGCACCACCAACGGTATCCGGATGTTCCTTGCACGTGGCTTCACCAGCAAAGAATAAACAGTTGTTGATGGGCCGACCCAATGTGTCATAGTCTTCACCGGAAGCCCCAACAGCAACATATGAGTAAGCACCGTAGCTGAAAGGGTCGCGCCCCCAATCTGTAACCACAGATGCAACCGGATCACGTACCACACTGTCCCCAAAAAGCTTCCGGAGAACCACTAATGCGTGATTTACATGGTCGGACGAGGTTAAACCTTGACCATTGATTGCTGCCTTCCCGACCACTAATGCTATAAGAACAGGTGCATTAACTGTTTTCTTGACATTCCAAAACATGAAGCACCAACCCCTCTGATCGGTTTCTTCTGCAGTAGCTCCAAAGTAATCAACAGAATCATCCCAAAATACTTCAGGGAATTCCAAAACAACTTTGTTGAGTACACCAAAACCG
>JAOEHQ010021383.1:0-14462 GCA_025447715.1 Asclepias incarnata
ATTAATTTAAAAAGATGTCGGGTTGGCGGGTCGACCCGTGGGTCGAAAATCCCAACCCTAACCCGACCAAAAAAAAAGCAGGTTGGCGGGTTGACGGGTTGGCGGGTCAAAAATACCCAACCCTAACCTGCTTTTTTCGGGTCGGGTTTCGGGTTGGCGGGTTTATTGACAGCCCTAGTACCGGCTAATGAATTAGGTGTAACCGGTAATCCCTTACGTGGAATCTACATAGCAACATGTGTACGATTGGGACCCACTTAACCCTTTTTTTTATTTGTTTATTTAACTAAATATTATATCATCATCTTACACATACATATACTGATATACAGAACACACATATAAAGATATATACATAAAACATACATATACTGATATACATAGTTAATCCCTATTTATCTACAACACCTGCATCTCCTTTCTCATTTTCTTCTCTACACACATCTCCATCTCAACCCCACCAGTTCCGACCACCACCGAGTGAACCAGGAACTGAACCATCGACCACAAGTGAGCCATCGTCGATCGATGGACAGGGTTAGTGGCGGCACAACAATGGTTGGAAAGGCAATCGACGGAGTTACTGATCTATCTGTATATACATATCCTATACGTATATGTACGTATATGTTGCCGTTTCTATTTAGCCACTGACTTAGGGTTTTTTTTTATTTTTAAATTATATAAATATAAATTGATTTCTATACATATGTGTTGTAATGTATGTATTTGCATGGGAAAAAGTAAAAGGGAGTAAGGATTAGAAGTGAAAGAGTGTAAAAAATGGGGCCAATATACTACATATTATCGACATCTTTTGAATTACACCGAACCTACTTACCAACGTTTCATCGTCCGGATTATTTTTATGGTTCCTGTAAGTCTCTCTTCTCTCCTTGTCATTTTATTTATGTATATGTATATATCATAGTGTTGCAATTATAGTAATCCACTAACCCATACAATGCTTAACAAACATGTGTGATGATGATTTTTCGATGGGGCGGGCTATATATTTTTGTTATTTCATGTGAAAGTAGTTTTTGACATAATGGTGGTTTGGACGAGGCAACTGAGTAACTGACCCATTTTATGGTTACTATTACCCCATTGATATAATTAACATTCTGTTTTTAAATATTAATCTAATTAAATTTGGAAATAGAGCATAATGTTGACATATTGTCCTCACGATAGTAAGCTAGTGGCGGGGGACATGCATATTAAAGGTGGAGATCACACGTGAACTAATCGTGGCCCCATGTCCCTTTAATTGTGGGTTAATTGATTCACCTCTGCGGCTCTACCATGTTGGCTGTGACACTGGTCTGTGTCCCCCTATAAGAAGCCAGAGGGTCCTATACTCTCATTAGTGTTGTAACGTTATTAGGTTTAAACTTTAAAGCTATGTTATTTGGGTAAAAGGCGTGAATTGTATAAATTACTCAAAAATGTTTAGGCAATATGACTGCGTGTCATATTGACTAGTACATACAAACGCACCATTGTGCCAAAGCTAGTCATAAGAGCAGAGCTGATTATACGTGGGAGGGTGATTTTAACATAACTTTGAAGAATAAGTGAGGGTTTGGTTTTATATGGTGAAGGAGGCACGCAATCGTTCCATTTTGCAAGCAGTCATAAGAGCAGAGCTGCTATTTGGGCCAATATGTAAGAATAATATATTTTTTTTCTTAGTTAATATGATAACTTGGCACTCAAAACATCTTTCCAACATATATACCATACGACACTAGAGCCTTTACCCTTCTTTATGTATGCCTTTCTGTCTTTGTGCTCATGCTCTCCTATTTTATCACCACCCACCGTTGTGTTTCCTCTTCGACAGTTTTGCTATGGATTTGATGTTAAATAAACGTGAGTGTTTAATATGCTGGTGGGTGCTTTTGATAAAGTATTTTTTTGAAATGATCAAGTTATCAACGATTAATGTTGTTAATGTGCAAGTTATATTAATGCTTAACATTTTAGATCTAGAGAGAATGTGACTCTAACCATAAAACTTGTAGCTCATAGCAAAGTAGCCTTTGTACTTGTTATGATGTAGATTAAAATCCTAATGCAAGAGTGTATGATCTTGGAGGTTGGATTAAAATTAACCTCTATGCGACTTTTGTCTCTTGCATACTTCATCTAAGTTACACTTGAATGTGTATGTGGTGGATAAGTCTTTTGTGTCCTTGCCTTCACAATGCTTGTATTACATTTAAGAGTAGCCTTGCTCACTAAAGATTTTAGCTGCAATCTGGCATGTTTCCTGTATCCGCGTCTCCGCGTATTATCTACAATTTTTGCTTTAGTAATAACATACAATATTGCAGATATATATGGTGCAAATTATGATAGGAAAAATATTATGATAGATGATATAGGGTATATGAGTAACTCAATTACTTTTTAAAGAGGTCAGTGGTGTACATTAAACTTTAAAATTTATACATTGAGTTATTATCCCCCCCTTCTCTCCGGCAATAGAAACATAGACTTGTAAGCTATGTTCCTCTTCCTAAATTACCAATTATTATAGATGCTTGTAACTATGAGAGTTGAGATATATAACAAAGACTTGTTTGGGAACATACTATATCTTTAGCAAAGCATATCCTAGTTGTGGAATGAAAGGGGCATTGGATAGGAGTTTAGTAATTGTCATCGGAACTACTTCTGTGTTCCCTGACTGTAAAATGTACTCCCTTGGTCCTAATGGAATGCTTCCAAGTCCGATCGGAAGTGTGTTTCTGAGGGGACTTGGTATTTTCTCTGTTAAAAAAGCGCACGGCTGCACTTCTATAAGACTTCTATTCTAAGAAATGTTCTTCTTTTATATACTTTATTTCTCGTAGTTTATTTATCGTATGAGAGTGATGTTGATTTAAACATGAAGGATATTGTTCTTTCTAAATCGAAGCATTGGCATTTTAATGTTCTCCAGTTTGTTAAAAAAATTATTCTTATGTTGATGTTAAATATATTCCTTCTCATGGCCCATCCTTCTTATTGTACTGCATCAGCAATCTCACTTTTAAATATATGTTGACATGCTGAATATAACGTTATTATCATCATTGTTATTATAATTTAACAATAATATAAACTAAATGCTCCGCCCAAGTATATTTGTGTGTGATATTAAATTCATAATTTGGCTAGCAAATATAGTTATTAAGCTAGGATTGCAGTCATTGCAGTTGCACAACCTCTCCTGTGATTATTATCAGTTGTGCAACCTTATTACAGTGTCTTTGTCATCAAATCATATATCCTATTCGTAGTTTTCTTTAACATACGATGACTCTTATTTGATTTGTTCTTCTTGGCAGGTCTATGCACTGATGTCTTTCCTGTCACTTATATTCAACGAGAATTCAATTTATTTTGATTCCATACGGGAAATGTGAGTGGTACCTAATCTATCTGAGCCTAAATCTATTACACAAATTATAATGTCTTGCAATGCTCATTATGCTGTTCTTATAGAGTTGAATGGGCCATATACACTTGATATATTGAACTGAATTGAGCACAAGTCACATCTTTTAAGATCAGTTATACATACATATAGAATCATTGGCTATCATTTAAAGAGTTATCAATTGATATTTTATAGTAATTTAGCATTAATTAACTACTAAAGTCAGTTAATTTGAAGTTGACTACCAACCGCTACAAGTAAATTTCTACATAAAGCACTGAAATTCAGCTAATCTGAGCTCATAAATTTAATGTCAAACCCCTTAGTGGACTCATCAAAGAGGAGAGAAGAGTACAGATACGAAGAGGCATAAGCATACCAAGGTCATGCGAAAGTGAAAGGCCTTAATATGAGCTTCCATTTTCACGCATTATGGTCGGATATTGGTTGAAAAGATTTATACTTTCTTAGATCTCAATCTATAAGGGCCAATGAAATATATTTATGCCATAGTTCATTGTCTCTCACACCTCCTGGCTCTCAAAGGTTGAGGCATGTGCCTCATGAAGTCGTGGTTTTGGGATCCTATTTTTGTAGTTGACTCTCCATCTTTCATGGCTCTGGAAGATATATATATATATATATATATAGTGTGAGGTTCATTACAGAACCTTGTTTTTACAAGAACCGTGAGAACTTTTAAAATTTGTGTTAGATCACGTGTATTTTAAGTTCATTCACATGTGAAAAGTCATCAAAGATCATATGATAACAAAAAGAAAAAAAATTAAAACCATAAAGTTAGCTAATCCACAGGGACTTAACTCACTGCCACACAGATTTGGCCCAGGTGAAGCTCTCACTTAGAAGACTGGCGTGGGCTCTAAAATCTGTTTGCACCTAATGGGATTTGAACCTGGGACCTCCACAAACGTTTGAGAGTTATCCTCCTTTCATATATATTGTGAAGCCAACTCCTGGGGGTTATGAATTGTTACTTACCTGCACAAAAATTTTCTCCTAGTGAACCATGCGGTGTTCCTTTTTTAATCTTTTAATATCTAGTTAGGGAAACTGAAATTTTATGAGATGTCTCACTTTATAAAGTGATATATATGGTGTAAGCCGTAAGCTGTGGTAGGTTACTGCTAAAACATGAATTCGTTGAGAGCCAGTTTTGTTACTGTTAATGATGCAGAACCTTTATGTCTACTGTCTATTTGCTATTATTTTGACACACGACCCGCATGTCCACATTCTTGTTCTGGGCTTGCTTTCTTCCTTTGTTTTTAATATTGAGGCCTATTCAATGTTGAAACAGTCTGTGGTCAGTCGCAAACCTGATTTAGGTTTGAAATACCTTTTGCCTCAAGTTTCATGTGGTGTAATGTTTGATTTCCCTGACCTACGTCGACTGCTTGTTTGCTACGTAGTAGTGAGAATCTTTTGAGTGGCCACTGGCGTCACAACAAAGATTCTCCGACTTGAGTGTGCTTTTTGTATTAACAGTTTGTGTGAAGCATCACACATCCAAGTCTGTGGTTAATTTGGTACGAGTGAGGTAATCCATCATATGGAACTGACATTTGATGATTCATATAGAAGCTGTTGCCTGTTGGATGATGCTACCATAGCTCAGAATGCTCCTTTGTAAGACTCAATTTGATGAGACAGTGGTTAGGCTTATCCACAATTGTTGGAGTCATACGGTTTCCCTGCTCCATGTCCTACACTTCTACTGTTGCAAAGACTGGTAACCCTTTTGCTTTTTAGTGCTAGGACTCAAGTTACATGATGTGCATACAAAGACACTATCTATGGTCTGATCCTCCACACGTCCTCCGAAACTATTATAGAATCCCCTGTTTGTGTTTGCTGCGTCCTTGGTCTTAGCCGTAGTAGTAGGAAACTGGATGCTAAAGGCGAATTGGTCATCTTTGCTGGATTTTCATGTCTTAGAAGGCAGTGTTGTGATCTGCATTTACTGAGATAGGGTGTGCTTCTTCCTTCTTCTCGTCCTGGCCTTTTTGTCCAACTAACTATTAGACAGGTCTATGCAAAGTGCCGGGCGACACATCTTGGCTTTATGTACATTGCATTATATAATAGAATATATTGTGGGGAAAACTTCCTTTCGGGTACATAGGAAGCTTAAGCCCAAGCGGAATGAAGTTGGCAAGGATAATGGTATCTCTAGTTAAGCCTCAGCAGATTTAAGTTGTAAGGATAATCGTATCATTATGTATAATTAAAATTATATTTTAAGTTGATGGATGCTGTATATGTGTTTTCATCTGGTTTCATTTAGACTCACAAGTATGTGCTTGCTTAATTTGACACAAAAGTTTCAGGTTCATATTCTATGTTGTTTATTTTCCAGATATGAAGCTTGGGTTATATACAATTTCCTGGCACTGTGCCTAGAATGGGTAGGTGGTCCAGGTGCTGTCGTTTTAAGTCTTACTGGACGTGTTCTTAAGCCAAACTGGTGTTTGATGACTTGTTGCTTCCCTCCGATTCCGCTAGACGGGTGAGTTCTATTGTGAAACTTATAATATCTGATTATGTTCTTTAATGCAAGTTAATGCAGTCTAATCGTATTACACTGAAAAAAAATACCCATTAGATTTTGGAATAATGCATCTATTGGGAATATAAGTTATTGGTGTCCATTAGAGGCTTCTGTGCAGTCTTGCTCCAGTTATTTGTATTATAGTTTTTAATTTTGGATAGCTGATTATGGCAGGCGTTTTATACGGAGATGCAAGCAAGGGTGTTTGCAGTTCGTGATTCTTAAGCCGATCTTGGTGGCAGTTACATTCATACTTTATGCAAAGGGGAAATACCAGGATGGAAACTTTAGTGCAAAACAATCATACCTATACATAACAATCATATACACAGTTTCGTACTCTATGGCATTGTATGCGCTGGCCTTGTTTTATGTAGCATGCAGGGATCTGCTTCAGCCATATAATCCAGTTCCAAAATTCATCATTATTAAGAGTGTCGTCTTTTTGACATATTGGCAGGTACCACCTTTGACCACCTTCCGTTATTTTTACATACACCATAATCGGTAGCAGTTTCTTTTATTTGTTTATATAATTGTTTATTGGTATATTTTGCTTTTAGGGGGTTTTGGTTTTTCTTGCTGCAAAATCTGGGCACATAAATCTTAATGCAGAGGAAGCTGCTGAGTTCCAAAACTTTATAATTTGTTTTGAGATGCTTATTGCAGCCGTGGGTCATCTTTATGCATTTCCATACAAAGAGTATGCTGGTGCCAACATTGGTACTACCCGTGGGTTTGGAGCTAGTCTTGCTCATGCTTTGATGTTGAATGACTTCTATCACGACACGGTTCACCAGGTCTGTTTGTTTTGCTTCATTATTTTTGATACCGAGGTGGCATTTTTGACCCATTTACATATGAATGGGCCAATTTGGGCTTATGTTTTATCTATAACAAGTCAAATGGGTGAAATCAAAGAAATGAAAAAATATAATTTTTGTAAAAGATGTATGAGGCTGTATTTTTAATGAATAGAAATTCCCAAATCATTGTATTGTATTCATATAATTAGAGAAAGTACTGAAATAACATAGTTTTTATAATCATAATATTATTTGACACCGTAATTATTTATAGCAATAATTTACTATTTTTGGACATAGTTATTGGAATTAACATGACCCGGCCTGTTTTAACCCAAATCATTGTATTGTATTCATATTATTAGAGTAAGTACTGAAATAACTTAGTTTTTATAATCATAATATTATTTACTATTATTAGTGTAGGTACTGAAATAACATAGTTTCAATCTTCGCTTGCTGTATCCCTTTATCCCCACTCACTCATTTTGGCACCTCCAGTTTTGATAATGAAGGACTTATCTGATAGTTTATGATTATAAGTTTATAACCAGGACGGTGTCCCACTTCCTTTTTTTTTTTTTGCAGTTTGCACCAGCTTACCATGATTATGTACTCTATAATCATAGTAATGATACAGGGGATGAAGGTGCAAGAAAGTACAGGACTAAAACCTTTGTACCAATTGGTTCGGAGATGGAAAATGTTAGGAAAAACAAACAAGCGTTTGCATCAAACAAAGTAGATGACGTACAATCACCAACACTACAAAGCCCTAACACCATACAAGAAACAGGAAAACCAGAGGCAATGAACTCATCATTGTTATCAGATGCCTCAAATTCTGCTTCTGCACCATATGATTTCACACTCATTGATATGGACACTCCGGTGCAAACTCCTAAAAAAAGTGGGAAGAAGTGATCAAGAAAATGCACTCGACCCTGCCGCATCAATTGTCATATCCAATTATCAAGCTATCATTGGTTAACCTTGGTTTTTCTCTAAATTAGTTTGTTAGTTCACGGCATTAGGATTTGTACATGTAGTGAATGGAATTTTGTGATTTGTATGTGTGCGTAAATGGGGCTAATAGTGTGCAGTGGCTTGACTTGGTGGTACTTGGCTTATGCTGTTTACTTGACTCAAAATCATCTACATTTTGAATTTATAGCTTCTTAACACGAGATAAAGTTGACAAATTTGTCTTTTGCAACGCCAAAGAGCGACTCAACAATTTGTCATGTTTATATAAAGTTTTCACTTGCTCATATCGTTTATTAGTTTCTGTTGTTCACTGTTGGGATAGTAAAATGGATATAAGTTGACCGAGCTAGTTTATTACTCATAGACCGATTTGCTTAGACGATATTAGAACCATTTGAGATGCAAATCAGCTAAAGCTTCTGAATCCAACTTAAATAATGGTGTGTTTTATTTAAAAGTATGGAAAAGGAATGAGTTGAAAGTGATTGATCGAATCCTTGCTATCGACACATTTTAATCTACTTCTTACACACAATTATCAACATAATAATTACCTACATTTAAACACATATGCCCACATTTAACATTAATTTAACGACTACAACTAATGCACACAACAATGCTAACAGAAACGTCATTTGACTAACGACGAAGTCAACAAAATGAGGAAAAAGATTTAGGATGTTACCTTGACTAAACTGATTGCGAGTTTGACTGGTGCAAGTTTGCCAAAACTCGCATCTGGGCAGGTTAAACTCGCACGGTCAGTTTGAAAAACCCTGATTTTTATCTTCAAATTCGTTAAGTGTTTTTGACATGTAATTTTACTTTTAGGCTCCTTTTTAGTGTGTAAAAATAATATTGACTTTATAAACTCGTACGTGGCTTAAATCTCGTACCCATATTCAAAGAAAGTTGGTGAAAAGTACAAAATCGTCTAAAAATCATAGATTTTGTTAATGAAAACTTATAAAACTTTGGATTTAGCTGTAATAAGTGTTTCCACACCTTTTGGACGTAAAAAGCTTGAAACTTGGTTAACATTTCTCGTGGATTTGTTTAAAAGCCGAAAACTTAATAAGTATTTGAGAGAGAGAGAGAAATAAGATTTGGATGAACGGTTTGAGAGAGAGATGTGTATGAGAGTGTGAGAGAGATGTGTGCGTGAGAGTGTGAGAGATATGAGTGTAGGGGTGGATTTGAATGGATGGTTTAGATTAGATGCAAAGAAATGGACGACCAAGATCCTCTCTTGACTTAAATTTCAAAAGTCTTAAAGTCAACAGAAGTCAAAGGCAATATGCTTTATATGTGAGTATAGATATAATCTGATTCTAATGTCATTTAGAATCTCATTCATGTCTTATATCTATATATATATTTTCTTAATACCCTCTCATCCTTTTGTTTTGAACAATCATCTCGTCCCATTTAAAATGTTAACTTTAAAAAAGTTACACGAGCTTAGAAACATAGTGATTATATCATACAATATGTATATTACACTACTTCATATTTGTAAAAAATCCAATTAATTAAAAAATATACTAAGGATGAAAAATGTAAATAGAAATATATATGGATAAGGGTAATGTAATCATATAAATTCAAATAAGGATGACGATCCATGCAAAGAAATATGGTTTGAAGGACGGTAATTGCTAAAAATCACGAGAAGGGACCGAGAGTCCGAAAATGACCAAACTACATAGACCATTCATGCAATTAATTCTATAAAATTAACTATTACCTATATACTAAAAACCAACATGTTTTTTACTACAACTCATGCCTAAGGTACAACAACAAATAACTTTTTATCTTTACCACTTTTGTTGCCTCTTATACAACTTTTATGGATAGATTCATAAGTCAACTTGCTTAGATAATTGGTATGTGTTATGACTTCATAGTTTTTTAAATTTTCATACTATTGTGTTTTAGCTGAAATTGTAGAGCTTGATTACGTTCTTCAAAGTTTTCCTTTGCACATATTTTAATTTTTATATTCATCAAATGTTGTCTGACAAACACCGACTATTTGATGCACACTAAATGTTTGAATGAAAACTAAAACTTTATTTTGTATGTATGTTGCACGGAAATACAACAAACTGACCGGACCCAATCTTTATATGTCTATATCTATATCTATATGACTATATCTATATGACTATATCTACACATTATTGTTTAGCAATTTGACAACATAATTAGTTTACTTTGAAAAAAGATTAGATAGATTAAAAAAGCCTGCTATCCAAATTAATTAGTCTATATGAATATGCTTAAAGGTGTCGACAGTCATCACACATTGGCAAAGTGCATTAATTAGTTCTATTCCTACAATACATCAATACTATATTATAAACTCAAAATCGCTTTCGGGTAGTAAAAGAAGATAATTGAGCTCGAAAAGCCATGTCGTCTTAATCGTTTTCGGGTAGTAAAAGATGATAACTGGACCCGAAAAATGGTTCAAAGTTTCTAACTAACCAACCATCGTGAAGACATGTTATATATTGTATAATTACTTAGTTATAACTTTGTGCATTTTTGTAGTTTTAGTTTTAAGTAGGAAAATAATCTAATCTAATTTTATATGTGTATATTTGTTACACCATGGTGAAAAAAGCGCTTATTAAACACTGTGCAATCAATACTTGGCCTGATGTAGTAAGCTTTCAGCTCTTTAATGTCCATTTTAATATTTTATATTTGAATAGGTTAGGGCAGGTGTTAAGGCTTGTGCCGCCACCGGTGCTTTGGATTGTTGTGGAGATGAATGTGGCGACAAGTGAGACTGCGGATATTCTTAGGGGAATGGGGATTATGTATCGGCATTTGGTTTGTAGTAAGAATGTTACAGATATTAAGGATAGAGGTGTTCATCAGCGGAATAGAGCGCTTGAACATATTGAGCATCATAAGCTTGATGGGATTGTGTATTTTGCAGATGACGATAATATTTATTCGCTTGAGTTGTTTGAGTCTTTGAGAAATATCAGGTACTTTGTTTGCTTTTCTTAGTATATTGTTTATTCTTCTGTTTTCTTTGTTGCAATGTTATACTGTGACTGTGCGTGTACGTGTGCGAGTGATTATGATACTGAATGTTGATATGCTAGCGAACAAAAATGGAGTATATTTGCTGTGGTTACTGATTACTTTTGTTGGTAACCTGTGTGAGTATTTATTATTCAATCATGGGGGTGTTTGTGATTGGATATTTTAAACTGCTTTTTTACGTTTGAAATAACTTTGGTGCCTATAGATTATAGAATTCATACTTTTCTCTCTAAAATAGGCGAAAAGTCACTAGGATTTTGTATTGGAAAAGCATAATTTTCTCCCTAATATTAGCTGAAAGTCACAAACAGTTCATAAACACCGCATATATCTCCTAAAAGTAGCTTTTAAAAAGATAATAAGCTGTAAGCACCTTCAAATATATAATCCCCTATTTTTCTATCAAGGCAGCGTAAGACCTATGCATATTTAATACATTTTATCAGATCTGCATGAACAATAAAAAAAAAAAAAAGACAGACTCGCATGTTTAAGTGCATAAACAGAGTATGCACTATGATACTGTTCATATGTTATAGGTTCTGTTCTCTTGCTGGGTTAAGTGGTTAACTAATTCTTTTCTTATCTTCCCACCAAAACTTTGAGAGTACATATTGGATGGCATCTTTTGGTAGATTTTGTTGGGGTTTTTTACGAGTTGCAAGTTTTTAAAGGATTGTTTTTAGTTTGCTCAGCAAAAAGTTCTTATGGGATATGTTAAAAGGAATTTATATGTGCTTTCATTCCATCACTCCATCCTTCGCTAAACTTTAAAGTTCTTTTGTTTACTTTGCTGACTGCAGCCGTTTTGGCACTTGGCCAGTTGCAATGCTTGCACAAAGCAAAAACAAGGCAACTTTAGAAGGTCCTGTATGCAATGGAAGTCAAGTAATTGGGTGGCATACAAATGAAAAGAGTAAAAGGCTTCGAAGATTTCATGTTGACATGTCAGGATTCGCATTCAACAGCACCATTCTGTGGGACCCAAAGAGATGGAAAAAGCCCACCTCAGCCTTGATACGTCAATTAGACACCATTAAGGAGGGATTTCAGGTATGCATCAATTATTCTTTTTTAGCTCTTGATTAATCTTATAAGCCATGGAGTCTGTTTAAAAACGATATTAAATGTCAATGTGTGTTTACTGGTACTATGACATTTCAGGAGACCACTTTTATTGAACAATTGGTAGAAGATGAGAGTCAAATGGAAGCTACTCCATTTGGATGTTCTAAAATTATGAACTGGCATCTTCATTTGGAAGCTCATGATCTTGGTTATCCTAGAGGCTGGTTGCTTCAGAAGAACCTCGATGCTGTTCTCCCTATCAAGTAAACGCCAATGCATATGACCTTTAAAACAACAGCCAGAAAGAGGTATTGCTCAAGCTTCACATTATAGTTGACCCTATAGATAAAAGCATCATTGAACATTCATGTTCCTCCATTTACATATCCAACCAAAGAGAATTATGAGTTAACAGTCCTATATGTTTACTCGCTACCCATCAATCCAATTGATTAAATAACAGATTGATGTGTTGTTTGTCTGAAAGAATGATGATCTAGGAAAGTCAAACATGGGGGGAAATGAGTGACTAAATCCAAGACAAAGTTTTAGGCTAATAGTTTTGACACTATATAAGTTGAATTGAAATAATGCTTGATTGAAAGAAAGGAGAGAATGAGAGATACAACTCAAATGTCAGTACATAAATAGAAAGAGTTGATCTGACACCTCATGCTGGCAAGGAAAGAAATGACAAAGGGGAGGTCGATGCAGTTTAGTTTACTTTTAGAAAGCAAGTACTTTCAAGTTTCTCTTTGACCAAAGTTCTCTTTCCAACTTAGAAAGGCTTTAGAAAGAACAGAAACAACTATGAGATAGCCACAAAATTAGGTAGAAAACAATGAAAAGCCAAACAATAAACTATTTCGTTTTTGACACTCTAGATTATGCAAGTTTTTTACTTTAATGTTGAGTGTCTATTTTTTTTTTTTGCATTTGAACCTTCCAACATATCCGGATTGTCTCATACTAATAGTTGCTCACTTGCTTGACATATGATGAATGTATCATACAAAATCGAAACTTGGATTGCTCTGTGTTAATGTATATCATTAAACTTTTGCTATCTAAAAGTAAGTGCCCATTAAGAAAAAATAAAAAGAGCTATCCTTTCATCAAAAGCATTAAATAATATATCCTTTCATCAAAAGCATTAAATAATATCTTTTCTTTGCTCCTGTCTTCCGACTGACACAAAGGTTTTTTTACTACTGTAGTACTATACCAATTGTCACCAACTTTTGGATAAGTACTTTTAAGCACATTTTTTCATTGCGGCTCTATATTCCAATATATCTACTGCTCGTCTTTTGTGATTTTTGTTTAGGTTTAGATTGCACGCATTTACCTTTCATTGATACCATAATCCATTAGATCCCTGTAAATAGAATTTTCACATGATGGTTTTGCTGGGTGGCTTTTCTTGATTGGGAATGCAAATTAGGTTCGGGGGGTGTCTGGATGTGCATTTAAAAGTGATTATGTAAATGGAGAAACGAAGGAGGTTTTTCCTGTTCAGGTTACCGGGGATGGCAAGTCTTTGACTCGGATGTACACAGCCTAGCCGGGGTATCCGCGTGACTGTTTCCAAAAACTTTCCCTGGCCACCCCCCCCCCCCCCAGATGTTTATCTAGGGAGATTTGAACCTGAGACCTCTTGTGAGGACATCAGGACGCTTAACCTTTAGGCCGGATTATTTTCTGCAATCAATAGGATGATAGAAGATAGTGTTTTGGTGTTCTTTTGCTGTTTGAATTCATAATAATGAATGTTTGAGAGTTTTTTTTAACCGGAATTAATACATAAGATGACCAAAAAGAACATTTTTGTGGAAAGAAGGGGACACATTTTGTAAAATTCGAGTTTTGAATCCTTTTAAAGTATTTTGAAGGAAAGAGTATAAAGTTAATGTTAGTCACTTAGTCTTTCCTCAGGTAGTCAGTTTTTTAGCAGCCGGTGTGGAACTGATTATTTGACTCAACTATGAGATTATTTGAAATAAAGTTGGCTTGTCCAATCATCAAAAACTCATTACTGCATCTTCAACTTACAACAATCAGATAATTAGTTCCAAAACTCAAATTAACACCTTGAGCAAAACGTGAATCTGATATTCAGTTGTTATTCATTTTTGCCATATAAGCATCTGTAAGGTTTATCCTGCCACCTTAACCTGTTTTGGATGGAAATTAGTGGAGGATGTGATTGACATGTTTAAGAGTTTCAATGTAGTAAGTTGTCTTATGTTTTTTGTTCCCGTATGTGTAACCAAAAGATTCGTTACACTAATTTTATTTATTAATTTATATTCTTTTATGTATTTTGTTGAAATATGTTTCAACTAGAAATGGACTAATGATGCACACTTTTGCCTGAGAATTTTACTGCAAGTTCTCTTGTTAGCGCTATGGTTGACTTCTTTTCTGTAGTGTAAGCATTAATGACATAACACGCTCACAAGTTTTCTTGCTTTTTTGTGACAGTGATAATGTGATGTTATTATTCGAGTTGGCGCATTCATCAGTT
>JAOEHQ010021394.1:0-14461 GCA_025447715.1 Asclepias incarnata
AATGAAATAATGAATCATATACATAAACGGAATAGTTAAATTTGTAACAATGATAATAAAGCAACTCACCTATTCCGTGAAGAGGATTGTCGGATTGACTATTGAGGAGGTCGAGGTGTGCGGTGTGCCCAGTGCCTGCTGCGTGCCTATGTGTATAGTAAAGAGTAGAAGAGAGAGGAGATATATTAGCCCAGATATGAAATTATGAATACAGAATATATAAGCCAATTTTATAAAATTTTGGGACCCAAAAGTTTTGGTGACCCAAAGCAATGGCCTATTTTCTTCTTCTTATGGGCCGGTCCTGGAGATTATATATTTAGATATTTTTTTTATGGTCTTTTATTTACTTTTGAAAATAACATAACTAATCTTAACATTCTACCCTTAAACTAAATTTTCTAAAAATTGGAGTTTTGAAAATAAATATAAAAAATACGAAGAGAACACTTAGGTAGCTATTCATAGACATAAATTAGTTGAATATTCGATGAACCGTTCATAATATCTCGACAAGAAATTCGTTCATCTTTGTTTGTTTCGTTAAACGAATGATCATGAACACTTGTTATGAACAAAGCTATTATTCATTAATTTAAAATCAATATTTAATCCGGAAAGAATAGAATATGTAGTTACAAAAAGGGAAAGATATTTGTCACCAAAAATATCCGTTATCCATAATTTTCAATCTCCCTCCTTGTTGTCTTCTGCTGGTCCTATACTTTCTACACATCTATTTTCCAGCTTAACCAAAACAATATAAAAATAATAATAATAATAAAAATAAATAAATAAATGAAATACAAAAAAGAAAATTTATCAGATAAACCCCTAATCCCCCCACACAAAAAGAATACTCCCAAACCCATCAGAATTCACATTCAAAGTCTCTTCACATTTTACTTTTTAACCTTCAAATATCATCTGGGCAGTTAAAAAGATTCCAAGATTGAGTGTAGAACATGAATTTAATATGTGGGTATTGATTATTTTCTCTTAATTTGATGTGTAGATTCATAAAGTAGTTGCTTTTTACTGTTTCATGAGGTTAAAAGATGTGGGGTTATGGTATACATGTTCTTAATGACCACTTCAATGGTTTTTTGTAATTATAATTTCTTGTTTTCTGATCAAAGATTAAGTAGTTGTTGTAATAAACATTTGTGTTTAGATAGTGTGGTTCATTTAAGTGGTGGTAGAAGAGGGGTCAGACGGATAGTTCCGAATGCGAAGAGGAAGAAGCATAATCGAAATAGGAGTTGGTGGAAAGCTTTCTTTTTTGATGAAGATGGGAATTGGTTTGGTTTAAAAGATGATGATATGCTTGATGCAGAGGAGGAATTAGGAAAGAATTCGAGTGATGATGAAGGGTTATCTGAGGGTGAGAAGTTTGAGGCGTGGAAAAGGAGGGCCGAGGCGATTGTGGAATTGAGGGAAGCGCAAGATAATGTGCAAAATGAAGAGGAAAAAAGGTGGGAGGATTGGCTTCTTGATGGGACAAATGGTGGGAGTAGTAATGGTTCATCGTGGTACCAAGAGGTTCGTGATGATGTTCAAGATGATTTAAGTGATCTTATACCGGGAAAAGGTTTGGTTGAATCGGTGAGGGATACGGTGTTTGGGAGAGATGATGATGAGATATTGTATGAAGATCGTGTCTTTCGCTATGCCTCCTTCAATTCGGTAAGTGCATTGATTGGTTTCGCTGTTGTAGTATTGTAGGATCTCCATAAGTTTGTAGTATGTGTGGTTGAATTTTGTTTGTTTGGTAGGCATTATAATCATTGCTATGCAATTCATATTACAAATATTATTTCTTTTAATGTGGCCTAACTGCTTCAGTCTAGCCTTTTAGTTACATGGTTGATTTTCTTGCTGCCTAGACAGTAGAAGATGCTGGAATTTTATTTCATAATTGGATACGGTTTATGAGATATTAGTTAGTATTAGAAGTGGCGAGATGCCCTGGACGGGTGGGTAAGGTAACAGGTCAAATCAGGTTCGTGTTGAAACGATTTACTTTTAAGTATGGTGAAAACGATTGTCATCTGGTTGGATTGACATCCTTACACTTTTTTGTCCATTTTTTGTCCTATAAGTTAGTTAACATGTGTTAGTTATGATTCCAACAAGAATATCATTTCAATAATAATCTAAATCTTAGATTATAACGCTTTAGGAGGTTGTATGCATAATATTACTTTGGGCAGATTTCAACCCATTTGACCCATTTGTCTTTTACCTAAATCATTTGATATTACCCTTTGAGATGAAACATAACCATTCATAACTAAATGGGCCAATACTGCCACCTCTAGTCATTATCATTTGTGCAGGCATTTGAAGTCATGGTAAACAGTTTTGTCTATTTGGCATTAACTGATTCGGATTCTGAATACTTAAAATAAACTGATTATTTGAAGTCATGGTAAACAGTTTTGTCTAAATAGGTATGGAAGCAATCAAGAAGTTGCCAAAAGAAAAAACCATCCCTAACTTTGGCATACTTATTATCTGATTTGCATATTTAGACATAAGAATACGCATGCTCAATATGTCTGATTCAGAAGCATGGACCTCTTCATCTTTTTTTAAACCACCATAATAGATGTTATTAGTTGTCATACTTGACCTTCAACATCATACAATCACTTTTGTACTTGATAAGAATGTATTTTGCTTTCGAGGAATCATGGATTACTACATCAGAACGTACAAAGTGCATACACTTTGTGAAAGATGAATTTGCAACAGTTAGTACATCTGGCAAATACAAGTTTAAAATTCGAAATCTAAGTTTGATAAACTTTGTTACACAATAATCGGAAATCATTGTGTGAGCCACTTAGGAAGCTGGGCTGGTCTCCTTGAAACCTCGAACCGATCCACTAAACTTTTTTTAGCTCTAATATTTGTGGATATCTTGTCATTTTAAGCTGCGCGTGTTGCAACTAATAGAAGTTAACAACATGAATAATCATCATTTATCAAAACCTTAAAAATGAAATGTAGTTTCTATAGTCTAAGATGGGGTTTCTTCTGTGAAACATATACAAATTATAGATGGGACTATGTTTCTTGGGACAAACACTATATTTGCTTTATGAATAAAACTATAAAAGATATTGTGACTATGTGATTAAGTTCTTGTATTTCATGTGTCATTGCCTCTATAAACCATAATCGTCCTTTGCAGGCAAAATTTTTGGCAGTGTTGATAATTGTACCATGGGCTTTGGATTTTTTGGTTCATGACTATGTTCTTATGCCTTTTCTCGATAGGTAACCATTACTACAAAGTGACTCCTATTTTATTTAGACGTGGCAATTTGGGGTGGGCTGGGAGGCTACGTAACTGTTGAAAAAGGGGTAATATTTTGTCAGGTTTAAACAGGCTGGTTTGGTTGACCTGCAACACATTTTCCTATTAATTTTAGTTTGTTTAGTTTTGTAAATAGTTGGTGTGTCAAATAAGGTTACAAAAGTCATATCATTTTATACTACTTTAGCTTTTTGAATGAAATGATTTAAGACGTTTTTAAACTTTTATGCATTAAAATACATTTTGGGTCACTTTCAACATGTTTGACCCGTTTCAGTTTCAAGGAAATTCTGTTATAAAGATCAATCACTATGCAAATCAGTCTATATTTTAGTAAATAGGATTGCCACATTAGAAGTCATGTATATTCTGCTTTCTTCATTCCAGAAGAGTGGTAACAATTGACTTTCGAGGTCAGACTTCAGAGGGCTAAATACCAACATCAAAATGGATACAGTTCCTTTAAATCTGAATAAATAAACTAAGTCCGTTCAATGTCACAAGTCAAATGTTACTTCAATCTCCATTTTGGAATGATGTGGTTATATGCATCTGACATTGGAGACCACTTGTCTTGTATTTTATTATGTTGGCTGTTAATATTTTTGTTATCTATAATTATTACATTTATATTTCAAACAGGTATGTGAAGACTGTACCACTTGCAGCAGAGATTCTTGATGTAAGAAAGTATCAAAAGCTTGAGATGGTAAAAGAATTAAAAACTGAAAAAGAAAGATATAAATTTGAGGTAGAGATCGGGAAATCTCCACCGATATCTGAAGAAGAGCTTTATGTAGAGTTGCGGCACAAAGCGTAAGTTCTTTTTATTATGTATATATTATTTTCTCATTTAGTAGTAACTAGTAACTTAGTGGTGTAAATTTGGGTCCACTTAATTATTTTGTTTAGTTTAGATTGGATGCACGTGTATGTATGTACTACTCTGGGACATGACCTCGGATAGGGATGCCGGTAGAACTAGAACTATGGTAGACAGGTAGAGGGGGTAAGAGGAGTGTGTGTGTCTGTATATATAATTCTACTATATCATCGCTAGGTGCACAATATTTCTTAGAACTCACACATTAGACGCACATTATCTGTAGGCCAGTTTAAAATGTTTTTTTTTGTTTTTGTTTTATATGCATTTTTATAATATGCCCCCACGATGGTAGCCTAGTGGTGGGGGACATGCAACATAAAAGCGGAGGTCAGGGGTTCAAATCCCACCCCATGTTCCTTTAACTATAGTGTTATGTGATTTACCTTCTCTCATGTTGGCCGTGGGACCGATTGGTGGGGGGCTGATAATGGATAGGTTATCCATTTTTATTATAATATCTTAGTATTCGTAAAGGCTTTTCTTTAAAAAATGACTCCTTTTATCTTCAATATTTACGTAATACTTTTTAACAACACTTTTTCAGCCGGGGGTCTTTCTGGAAGACTCTACCTTTGGGTAGGGGTATGAGTGTCTACATTTTACCTCCCTCATACCCCGCATATCGGGGGCATTGTCTATCGTTATTGTTGGTTATTTTGTTTTGTTTAACTTGAAGGGTTTTTTAGATTTTTACCATAATGTCATACAACTTCCTAAAACTATATATGTGCCGAGTCAATATTTTTCTTAAGGAATCATTTCACCATGCTCTAGTGTTATATAATCTTTTACAAGAGCAGAAGCAGCCCAATCTAGAGCAATAAAGTTGTTCTATTTGTTTAAACAGGTTAGAATTGAGAGATGAATGGAGATTAATAAACCGTAGTGCGTTTGCTAACATATGGTCCGATATGGTATTCGGAATCTCTTTATTTGTTCTTTTATACTTCAATCAGAATCAGGTGTGTTCTCTTTACTTCTTCCTATTTTAAAGTTTACATTATTGGTAGGCCACTATAATGTGAAAAAATCGTCTTTTTATTATAAATAGAGGTTCTACATGTTCGTTCCCGTATCCACCTTGTTTGACTTGTGAAAGTAAAACCATGTAACTCTTTACTCAAATGTAGGTTAGAGGTTGACAAAAAATTATTTTTATGATGTATGTTTATAGTTTCTTTGTAAATGGGTTACATTCTTAGACTGGTTACTCTAGGAAAAGAAAAAAGCTGTCGAGGTCCCTTGTTTTGCAAATAACTTTAGACTTCGCGGTTAAGTTATGTTTTTGTCAACTACAAATTGACATGGTAAAAGCTTTTTTTTGAAGATTAGTAATTTCTTTTGCTTTGTGAATCCTTTTTGTAGGTAGCCTTGCTTAAATTTACGGGGTATAAGATAATAAACAATGTTTCAGACACCGGGAAGGCATTATTCATCATTCTTATTACGGATATTTTTCTTGGGTAATTCCCTTTTCTTGTTCCATCTCTGTCAACAATTGAATTTTCAGTCTCAAACTAGTTTTTTTGACTTTGAGATCAACAGATAATCATTTTGTTGTTGAATATGTAATTTGTAGGTATCATTCAGAATCGGGTTGGCAGACTTTACTAGAAATAATTGTGGAACATTATGGTTTTGATGTTGATCAGTCTGCCATTATTATTTTTGTCTGCTTGATTCCAGTGATCATCGATGCATGCGTGAAGCTTTGGGTATGTTCTCCGTTCAAAATTTGCAACAAATATCGGACAACATAAAAATCATGACCCTCTTTTGTGCATTTTGGCATCAACTAACTTTTATTCCCGTGATCTGAGTGTCACTGGAGGTGGGAAGATGGGCGGGTCTGAGGGGTTGTGTAATTGGTCTAAACGGTTCTAGTAAGAGTAGGCAGTTGTTAATATGGTCAAAACAGGTTGCGGTCGGGTTAACCCGTGAACACATTTTGTTCCTTCTTCCTTGAAATTTATAAATAACTAATACTTTTAAGTACCGATATAAACACTATATTATGAAGCTATTAATTTATTCTGTAGTAAATTGATTCAAGGGGTTGCAGGTATTTAAGTACACCCGGTCCATGTTTGACCCACTCGGCCCATTTTATTTGTAAGTAAGCGTCACAAGTTTAGACATGTAATGTAACCCGTATCAACCCATTTCTACATAAATAGGTCAAATTTCCACTTCTAAATGTCACATACTCGAGTCTCTGGAAAAAACCTTTTATTCTTGAAAACGGATATTTATTTGGCTCATATTCTATAAGTTAAAGTCAATTATGTACATGGAAGATTTTTACTATAGATAACTTATTTGATCATGATTCAACTATTATTTGTCCATTGGTCTTATTCTTTATCTAATGTTGAAAGTGATTTATCATGAAATGACTATCTGTGCATTTTATCTTGAAAATTTGATGAATATTTACGCGTGTTTTTTTCTTCCCGTTGTTCATGGTTTAGATGTTCAAATATCTCCCAAGATTATCGCCCAAGGTATCGAATATTTTCCAGGAAATGAAGAGGCATTAGAGACAATTTTCTGGGCTTCAAGAATCAAGCTCTTGATTTAATTTCCCATTTTATATAGGGTTACAACATTGAACCATATGTACACTTTATCTTGATTTTGCCATTTTCTTATGATTTATTTGGATTTCTACACCACATACATCTTCATTATCATTTGTTGTGGCTACAAAATAAATGAAATATTCTAACACTTATTTATTCTTATAAATGTGTATATAGTCAACACATATTCAAGAAGTCATGATGTTTATATATCAATAAAAATGCTCTTAGCAAAGTTGTAAGGACCGAAATCTTTACTTAAGATGGTTTTTGTCTTTAATTATTATTGTTATTTTTTAACGGTGAATATTATATTATTTCTATTTTTATTCCTAAACTATCTCATGTTCTTTGGTCTTCACCTCTAGAGGGAAAAATCCTTAACTGGAGGGCTAGTTTTTGTCTTTATAAAATTGGTATCGGAAGACCGCATAATAAGAGATCAGGTTAACAACCGTTGTTTCTTTTTATCGAACGGCAAATTTCATTAAAAATAGCTAGCAAATTAACAAAGAATACAAAGTTTTACTTTGAGCGCCAACTGAGCCATGATAAAGAGTCTAGAGATGATTTATTTTTAATTCAAAGAAAGGATTGTCATCTAATCTCATGTAGGGTTGTCAATAAACCCGTCAACCCGAAACCCGACCCCAAAAAAACAGGTTCGGGTTGGGTATTTTTGACCCGCCAACCTGAATTTTTTCAGGTCGGGTCCGGGTTGGGTTGTTGGGTTGTCAGGTTGACCCGTCAACCCGAATTTGATAACAATGTTGGGCTTGGGCTTGTGACTGACTGTTGGTATACAAACTGTTGGTAGTTAATTGTATACAATGTTGGGCTTGGGCTTGAATGACAACCGCAGCTAGTATGATTAATTCAATCAAGTTAATTGTTACCATGATTGCACACTGTTTTTCTCATTGAGTTTAGAACAGGTATGTTTTATTTGCATTACTCAGGTTGACCCGGGTCGGGTACGGGTTGAAATTTCTGACCTGAAACTTTTTGTGGGTCGGGTCAGGGTCAGAGTTTTTCAACCCGTCAACCCAACACGGGTCGACCCGGGTCGACACGATTGACAGCCCTAAGTGCAACCGTCTCAAGTTCTATAATTTCTCATTAATTAAACATGAAACTGATTTGTGTTCTTATAATGCAGAAAATGAATCCAATCCGTACTAATTAAGCTCAAACATGTAGTCTTCAATAATGTGTGTGTATTGAAAGGACAAAATATCAAATTCAACCATAATATCATAAGTTCATCTTATTTTTTGATAACTAGATGGATATCTGCGCGATGCGGCGTCGACAATAGACAGCGTGCGAGGTGCCGTGATGACGTTAATTTCAAACCAAACATTTGTGTAAGTAACTAATAGCATAGTACCCGCGCAAAGTATAGACGATAATGTTTCGATGAATTAAAAAAATTCATTACTATTTCCCATAATTATAAATTATAAAATATAAGTTATAATAAATTAAAGGGTTTAGTACTTCAAAATTTAAGCAACTTATCTCGTTTTGTCATTGTGGGTATGCAACTTTAATCTTGTGCATTGTATATAAGTAACTTGTTATTTTGATCAAATCATGTAACATTTTTACTTGCACCAATCAAAAACTTGCACGTGGCAGCTCATATGATTGCCACGTATACATTTTTACATGATTCGATCAAAATAACAAGTTACTTACATACAATGCACAAGATTAAAGTTGCATACCCACAATGACAAAACGAGATAAGTTGCTTACATTTTGAAGTATTAAACCCTATATTATACATATATACATTTCTGCATAGTAGGACTAAAACCCACAATCTTTCGGTTGATGGATCACCTCGATATCGATTTATCTATACACAATTCTATGATTTATCAAAGTTACAACTATCTTTTCATATCATAATCCTTAAATAATCATTCAAACAAGATAATACATACATACATACATAAATATATATATCTATATATATAAGGGGCAGGTAAATGGAAAATTAGAAAAATGGGTTATGATCCAAACCTGAAATCTTGGCGGATTCAGTTCTGGGTAATGTCTATCAACTCCATTAAACACTATGTGTGCGAAAATGTGTGTGTGTGTGTAAATATGGGAATGGGGTGGGTGTGAATATATATGAATATGGAGTGACGGGGAAGCGAAGAGTGGGGAAAGCAATATTGTTTTGTTTGACATTAATATACTACTACTACAACTATATTGGAATGTAGTGGGTGTCGGCCTTGTGATAACAATAAATTATGAATCCACATTTTGATTCATATGACGTTTTTTTTTTTTTCTTTTTTTTTAAAGGAAGTGATATTAGTACCACACAATTTGATAGATTTATCACACTGTATATATTTCATAGCATATTGTATAAGTATGCAATGCTGCCAATGCACAACAATGATAGATTTATTAAATTCTGTGGCACGGATATCACTTCTCATTTTCTAATGATTTACTTTTGTGTTCAAACGTGAGATCTAATACAACAAACAACTAACAAAATACAAAATGTACCTAATTCCGGCATAAGCAGGGTATGAGAAGAAATGTAAATAGTTTTACCTCTATTACAAAAATTATAGAAATAAAGAAACTGCTTTTGAAATACTTCCGACCAAATAGTAAGATGTATAATGGATATGTTTAATTAATGTTAATTTTTATTTAAGGGAAATACTTTGGACATCTTTCATATGATGATGATGATGAATTGATGATGATGATGATACGTGCATGATTTCTTTCATATTAAAAAACTTTAAATTATATTAGGTGTAGATCAAATCTAAAAAATTTTTAATATAAAACTTGTAAATATTAGTTGGTTCATGTGAAAAAGGATGACGATGGTATTAACAGTTATGTTAATTTGTTATTTGTGTTAAAAATTTAAAAATAAACTTAAACTTAAACTCATATTGTATGTGTGATGACCCATTAGGCCATTAATATTTAGGTTGTGGATTCAACCCTACGGTAGACACTTTGTAAATAAGTGTGGAATTATATAGTTGTCTCTAAAAAAAAGGTTCTACCAAATCGACCAAAACTTTGAATCAAATTATTAATTAAAAGTCTACTTTTCGGTTTTTCATCTTT
The DNA here is from genome assembly GCA_025447715.1 of Asclepias incarnata. NCBI lineage: Eukaryota > Viridiplantae > Streptophyta > Magnoliopsida > Gentianales > Apocynaceae > Asclepias > Asclepias incarnata. The sequence continues at coordinate 9,917 of JAOEHQ010021394.1, forward strand.
CACTTTTCAGCTCTTCTTTTTCAGTTTCTATTTTTTAGGACTTTACTTCGTTTTTAGCTTTTTATTTACAGTTTTTGTTTTTTTTAGCTTTACATTCTCAGTAGTTTTTGTAGAAGTCAAATTTTTGAAAAAATATTTTTGATTAAAAAGATGGAATGTAACTTAATTACAATCTTGAAACAAAATAATATAGCTAGGAATATGTGATCTTAAATATTACAGCTGGGAAAGTAAAATAAATACTTTCAATGCTTTTTTACCCACTTACTATAGTATTTTTTTTTGGTTATATCGTTTGTTTGACTTGTTAGAGATAAAACAATACGGATTAACCTATTTAATAAGTAAATGGGTCGAAATTGTTATATCTGATTTCTACTTGCTAGTGAGTAAACCATTATTATCTCTTTGTCATAGAACACATATTTTGCTCATTCTGGTCTTAGGGGAGGCAAGCAAGTTTGAAAGTGTGTGGTCTCTTGGATATGGCAGTCAACCTTAGGGCTTAGGCCATGATGACACAGGGTGAGAATGGATTAAAATTTGAAACAACTCAACTTGAGAAGTTTAACATTTAGCAAGCATTGCCAGAAACCTTTTTTGTTAGGTTAACGCTATAGCAGCTTGCTGCCTTGTCTTTAAGATGGTGTTTGAGAACTAACTTACTGGAAGCAAAGTATGTTTTATTTCGTCAATTAGGCATATGATGGTTCTATGCTGAACTGGTATACCTTTAGTTGAATTATTTTGTTTTATGGACTGACTGGTTTGCTGAAGTACTCATATGTAAAAAATTGAATGCTACATTATGCAATGGCCTATTTTAGAACTGTGAGAAATGAGCTTTGCAGGGTATTGGAGATTAGGACAACTTTAGTCCTTCTATCCCCTTAGAATTTGTCACATGGGAACTGATGCGGATCCACGAACACAAAATAAAGAAATCCTAGGCTAAACCTAGCAGCGACATTACTTGGCCAACCAAGTTATTGGCGTCGGAAGAATATCTCGGCCAACCGAGAAGAAAAGATTGATAAACACCGTTTATCTAATAAAATTCAATTTTATTTCATATCACCTTCCAGCCATAAGTTTACACGAATAAATAGAAACCAGAACAAAATAATAAGGAAACAAAATCACGACAATTATGGTCCAAGAAACAAAACAAATCATAAACATAATTATTATCCTTCATGGCTGGATGGGCTTCAATAACTTGGGTCGGTTCTAGCCACTTTCAGTTGTGGGCTCGAAATCGTCTTCCACTTGGGCTATTATGTCTGGATCCGCATCATCCTCCCCCCTAAAGAATGACTCGGCCCCGAGTCAACCGCAACAGGTGTGTCGTCGACATAAGGAATAAGATCAGCAACATTAAAAGTAGCCGAGACACCATAATGACCCGGTAAATAAATCTTATACGCATTGTCATTAATGCTCTCAAGGACACGAAACGGACCATCGGTTTGAGGTTGTAACTTAGCAAAACGAACCTTTCACGACGCAAAAATATCCAGACGAGATCACCCACTTGGAAAACCACCTTCTTCCTATGCTTGTTTGCACGAGTTTGATACTGTAAATTATGTTTAGTAATTTGATCTCTGACCTGTTCATGAAGTAATTTAATTTGTGCAGCCCTCTCGCTTCCATCCGCACTATAGTGCTCAAACCCGGGCAACGGTGCGAGATCAAGAGGTGTAAAGGGATTGCGACCATACACTACCAGGAATGGGCTCCGACCCGTGGAGCTATGAGTGGACCTGTTATACGCGAATTCTGCTTATGGAAGGGAAAGATCCCACTGCTTCTTGTTGTCACCCACGAGACAACGTAAAAGAGTACCCAAACTACGGTTAGTGACCTCCGTTTAACCGTCCATTTGAGGTTGATGAGAAGAACTAAATTGTAACTTCGCCCCCAAATGTCTCCACAATGTACGCCAAAAATGGCTTACAAATTTTACATCTCTGTCTGAAGTAATAGTTTTCAGTACCCCATGTAATCGAACAATCTCAGAAAAATACAAGCGTGCCACTGCAGAAGCATCATAAGTCTTTGAACATGGGACAAAGTGAGCCATTTTAGAAAACCGATCCACCACAACCATAATAGAGTCTTTCTTCCGTTGTGTAAGTGGTAAACCAAGGACGAAATCAATACTAACATCTTCCCACGGTCCAGACGGAGTAGGTAATGGTGTATATAACCCTTGGTTTGTGTGATGAGCTTTGGCGACATGGCATGTGCGACAATGACCTAAAATTTTGATCACATCCCGCATGAGTTTGGGCCAAAAGAAACGCTCGGCAACAAGTGAAACTGTTTTTTCCCGTCCAAAGTGACCTGCCAATGCACCCTGGTGACATTCAACAATAATAGATTCCCGAAACGAGGACAAAGGAACACACAAACGATGTCCCTTAAAGAGCAGACCATAGCGTTTAACATAATCGCGAAACGGAGTAACACTACAGTTTTCCCAAATAACTTTGAAATCAGGATCATCTTTATATAACACTTTGAGTGGTTCAAACCCAGCGACCTGAATGGTGGAAGAGATCATTAACGCGGGACGTCGACTAAGAGCATCAGCAACTTTGTTAGTGTTCCCGGCTTTGTGTCTAATAACAAAATTAAAATCTTGTAAGATTTCAACCCATTTTGCGTGTCGCGGGTTGAGCTTAGCCTGCCCTTGAATAAACTTTAATGCCTGATGATCCGAATATAGAACAAATTCGTTGGGCAGCAAGTAATGTCTCCAATATTCGAGGCTTCGAACAATGGCATAAAACTCCTTATCATAGGTACTATAACGACGCCTTGTTTCATTAAATTTCTCACTAAAAAACGCGATTGGTCTGTTCATTTGACTAAGAACACCACCAATTCCCAATCCGGAAGCATCACACTCCACCTGAAACACCTGTTCAAAATTAGGCAAAGCAAGCACAGGAGCTTGTGTAACACATTTCTTTAAATGTTCAAAAGCTGTTTGAGACGCCCCAGACCAAAAAAAAAATTTATTCTTCAAACATTCCGTGATAGGTGCCATAACAGTGCTAAAGTTGTTAATAAAACGCTGATAGAAGGAAACAAGACCATGAAAACTTCACACATCATGGAAGGATGTGGGAGTCGGCCATGTGGTGATAGCCTCGACTTTCTTAGTATCCATGCTGATGCCACTGCCCGAGACTAGGTAACCCAAAAAAAGGACTTCATTGGTCATGAAATGACATTTTGTGCAGTTGGCATAACGTTTTTGATCCCGTTGAACAGTCAAAACTTGCCTGAGATGATCTAAATGTTGCTCCAAAGTGTTGCTAAAAATCAGGATGTCGTCAAAATAAACGACTACAAATTTGCCGATGAATTGCTTGAAGATATGATTCATTAAATGCATGAAAGTACTTGGAGCATTCGATAACCCAAAAGGCATTACCATCCACTCATAAAGTCCGTCACGTGTTTTGAACGCCGTTTTCCACTCATCTCCAATCCTCATGCGGATTTGGTGATAGCCGCTTCGCAAATCAATTTTGGAAAATACTGTCACCCCGTTTAAGTGATCAAGAAGATCATCGAAACGTGGTATCGGAAAACGATACTTGATGGTAATTTTATTCACTGAACGACTATCAATACACATTCGAAAAGTACCATTGGGCTTAGGAATGAGCAAAGCAGGTACAGCACATGGACTCATGCTTTCCCGGATGAGGCCTTTGTTGAGAAGTTCGGTGACCTGACGATGTAGCTCAGCATATTCCTTTGGGTTCATGCGGTAGGCAGGTTTGTTTGGGATACTCTCACCGAGAACAAAATCGATGCAATGTTGAATATCACGCACTAATGGTAACCCCGCGGGAATGTCATTGGGGAAAACATAAGCAAATTCACGAAGAAGTGGCAGCATTGCGGCAGGGAGATCCAAGGGTTCAATGTTTTCCTCAACCATGACTAAGGCGAGGACATGTGTGGTGGTTGGCTGTTTTGCGAGACCCGCAAATTCAGATTTTGACAACATCGGTTGTGGTTCATCTTGAGGATTGAGCGGAGCCAAAGTAATGTTGAGACCATCCTTTCTAAAAGTGTATGTGTTATGAAACCCGTCATGCTTGACACGCCTGTCGTAAAACCATGGACGCCCCAAAAGTATGTGGCATGCGTCCATAGGAATCACCTCACACCAAACTTCATCCGTGTATTTATTACCAATCGAAAACTGTACCAAACATTTATGTGTAACCTTAACCAAGGTTCCTTTTTTCAGCCATGTGAGTTGGTACGGATCAGGGTGGTCTTGAATTGGGAGACCAAGCTTTTCAACCATAGATGCAGCTACCATGTTTTCGCAACTGCCGCCATCAATAATGACCATACACACTTTACCTTTTGTCGTACACTTTGTTCTGAAAATGTTGTTGCGAAGCTATGTTGTATCGTTAGCAGGACCTGATGGTGTAACACCCAACTTTATAAAATACCGGATTTCAAAAACTTTTCAACAAACGGTGTATAAACTTTGCGAAAGCTTTA
>JAOEHQ010021405.1:0-14461 GCA_025447715.1 Asclepias incarnata
GCAGCTGTGGGTAGGGTCGGGTAACAGGTTGAAACGGGTCATTTCTTTAGTACAAATCAAAACAGTATAACTAATCCAAATTTTCCAGGTCATATAAATTAATAGTCAGGCAACAAAAAAGTAAAATAGAACTTTATTTGTTTTTATATTGTTCACTAACCTTCACTGACATGTATTTGTTGACTCTTTACTACCACTGCTTTCTTCTAACATTGCCTCTTTATTATTACCAGTCACCTCATATTTATAATTTAAATATGGAGCACATGGGTTCACCCCTTACCCTGCAAAGCAAGGCTTCACCCTTACCCATACCCATACTTTATATAATTCTTAACGTGATATATACACAATCCTTTAAGATATTTTAGAAAGTACAAGATAATGACCCTGATTACCTGGGATTCCATCCTCTCTTTTACTTACCTTCTTAAAAAGGTCATTCCACCTATCTCAAATAATAAACTACCTATCAGATTTACAGCAAAAGGTCTCTCCTTTTCCTTTTCCTTCCATTGTTACCTTCTTGCAATCTTTACTATTAATTTTTCTTTCCCCTGTTATTATTTGGGAAAGGTAGCAAACATCTCTTACAATTTTCTCAATTTCTTGAATAGGCTTTGTCTACATAATATAATATAAATTGTTTGGTTTGATTCATTTAACAATACAGTTACTGTGTTGGGATTATTATTACCACATGAAACTTTGGAGCATTATCTTTTCTTTCCTTAATTTGTTAATTTTATGCTTTATTCTCATAAGTAGATGTCCAAATACAGGAGAAATGACAAGGCAAATCTCAAACGTGCTAGAAATTAACCTGAAACCCAAAAAACCTTGGACAGTGCTTGTACAAGTGTTGGAACATGGCCACGTGCAAGTGAGCCAATCAGAGAATGAGTTTAGGAGATTGGTCTTGGTAGATTCCCAGGTAACTTTATTATGCCCTTTTCGTATTTTCAAGTATTAAACCACTTGTTGCATATATGTTTACCATTTGCTACTAATTGTAGGGAACCAAGCTGACTGCACTTATATATGGCAACAACGTACGCCTCTTGGCCAACCTATTAAAACAATATAAAAGATACTATATCTCGAATGCTGCGGTTGTTAACAATGATCAAAAATACCGTATTAGCTCATACCCTTGCTCTTGGGTTTTGAACAACAAGACTCTTATTGAGGAATTAGTTGATCCTATCCCGAGGACACTGAGTTGTGAATTTAATTTCACAAACTTTTCTGATCTACATAAATATGCTGACACAGATTCCCTCCATAGTAAATTCTATTTCTTCTAACCCAATATGTATCTTAATTCTCTGCTTACTTATTACAACACATAAAACTTTTTATGTTTCGATATTTAGATGTTCGGGCTATAGTTTTGCAATGCTTTCCCAGTAAAGAACAAGGATCGCCAAATGTGACTACAAGGGATATCGTCATCGTCAATCAAGAGTAAGATGACTTCACCACTTCCATTAGCAACCCATATTATGCACCTAACCGTCCATTTTTTTTATTGTAGGAAGAAACTTTTACTACTGACTTTGTGGAATATGTTTGATGATAACGAAGGGCAAACACTTTCTGACATAATCGAGTCAGCCCCAATGATCTTTGGATTGCGGCTCAGAGTGACAACATTTTACGGTAAATGGAATATTTTATACACATACACCTAAGTACTGTAATTGTTATAACTACCTATTTTCTTCCAACAACTTAAATAATTCGTATGTAGGCCTCTCATTGACCACTAGATCAGCTTCTGGTTTCATGATTAACCCTCCAGTAACACATGACTTACAGATGCATGAATGGTATATCTTTATAAACTCACTTGCTTTTTTTTATCCTTGCAATTACACTTAGATCATGCTTTTAAATATGTACATTTCTTTAATCTAAGGTACAACACCCACAAACAAGAGCTTCAACAACTCCTTGCTGTTAAAAGTTACAAGAACACTGACATCTTACTTCCTTATCCAAAAGATGATGATATAATTCCAATTGCAGCAGTTCTTGCTTCCTCCAAAACTGTAAGCGACCATAGTAGACATCTCACTTGTTTAATAACACATAATGTATATTCTATACTAAACCCTACAATCTTATCTTTTTCCTATAAAAAAAAAAGACAAAGTCAGCTTGGGTTAAGGGGAAAACGAGTCTTCCAAAGGAAGAAAGAAGCCCGTGGTATACAGCTTGCGGTAATTGTCAAAAGGCACTAGATGCTGATCTTACTTGGGTGATTACGTGTCCAGCGTGTAGGATAGAGACTCATATTCAAGCGTTGTGAGTCCATTTTGATTCCTAATATCCTACAAGTTTGGAAGATAATTTACAAGGTTTTATCCTACATAACCATGTTTTCGTGATGCATTCACTAGGTCTAGAATTACAATTCAGATAGATGATGGAACTGGAAGTATTTGTGCAACTGTATGCACACCTGATGCTGAAAAACTCATGCCATTCACTGCCACGGAACTGAAAGAAGCTGAGGAAAATGTAAGCCCAACCTTTACAAACCTTATCGATATAACTGTCACATTGTTCTCTTTTATAGTAAATTGTTACTTCATTTCTAAAAAATCGGCTATTCATCCAAATTTTTTTGTTAATTATTATTGCACCTCCTGGTAGAAAATACATTTTAGTTTCAAATCCTCATTGAGAATGGTATTAAAAACTATATAATGTTAAAGTCATAAATGCGTGATAAATAATAATAAAATTTAGCTTATTTAAATAATAGATTCAAATGGTGTACACGAAATAGTTTTTTTACATACCTCAGATTTCTGAAGTTCTTCAGATTTAAGGACCTCAGATTTCTGAAGGGCCTCAGATTTCTGAAGTTCTTCAGATTTCTGAAGGGCCTCAGATTTCTGAAGGTCTTCAGATTTCTGAAGGACCTCAGATTTCTGAAGGACCTCAGAATTCTAAAGGACCTCAGAATTCTGAAGGACCTCAGATTTCTGAAGGACCTCAGAATACTGAAGGTCCACTCGACACAAATCATTTTTTTCTCTACTTAATCTTTCTTTTATTTTCAGGTATAATATCCAAATCATCTTCGGTATAATATCCAAATCATCTTCATACTTACCAATAAATTTTTTTTTTCATATATATATATATATATATATTTAAAATTACCAATACTTTTTTTTTTCATATATATATACTTAAACTTACCAATAATTCTTTTTTCTTCTTCAATCCAAACAAATAAACATGATCTGAAACTAATGATGCCTCCACCTTTCCTAATCGTTGTGGCATTTAGGAAAAAACCTAACAGTAACTAACTTCTATGCTTCTTTCAATGTTTATTCATATTCTTTAATACTGGCACATTTGAATTACAGAGTCTTGACCTTCATGACGACATTGCTATATCACTTGAGAAACATACGATTGTTGCCTTTATACGCTCGTATGAAACAACATTCCACGGTCAGAGTCAATTGAAAATGAATGTTGTCAAGGCTTACAAACTTGGTGAAGTGCCTCCTCAACTTAACATTGTAACCCAATGTATAGAAGAACAGCCTTCCGTCCCAGCTTTAGATGTTGCAGGTTCATCTGCCATAACCCTGCAACCAAAAGAGCATGTTTCTGAATCCATGATAGATATTGGTACCCCAATTGCAGCTAAGGGAAAGGAACAACTATTTACCCCATCTACAAAACTAATCCTTGAGGAAATAAGCTCAAACCTGGTTTCAAAGTCTGTGAAAAAAAACCTTGCATTTTGTGATGACCAGCCTCTCAATGACACACCTGCTACAAACCAGCCCCATGGTAGTCATGTTTCCGTGAAAAATGAAATTCCAGTTAAAGATCCGGTCTCAACATTCGCTGCCAAAAATAAAGAACTACAACCTACTGTGACAGATTCGATACCAGCCCTCGCTGCCATAAAGAAAGAGATAGGCTCTCGAGTGACTACTACAATCCCAACTCGTGCCTCCATAAGAAAAGAGGTTGCTGCTCAGTCTATGGATGAGAGTCCAACCAAAAAAACCAAAAAAAATTAAATCCGTTTGTAGCTTCTGGCAACATACCTGCATGAATATGGGAATCACCTTTTTGAAAATAGTCCACCGAGATTCCCTTCTCAAACCAGCCCATGAAGCTACCACTTTTCAAAGCAATCTGTGATGTTTTCCCTTTTCAAAAAAGCCTCAGCCTTTCCCTTTTGTGTCCACTGTTAATCTTTCTTTTAGGCTAAAGGCTTTCACTTGTAGTAGTAATATAGCTGCAGCATCTACCCTTTGTAAATTGTAACCAAACCATGGAGCTTTCCAGCTACATCATGGAGTTTGATGCTTGTAATGAATATGTTTCTATATAACTCTATTAATGCTGCTTCTTAACGAAACATGTTTGTGTTTACCTTGTTTCAATAGTGTATTTAACTCTCAATATTTATGTTACTTTCAGATTCACATTGAGGGTGGATATTGAAAACTAATATTATTTTAACTTTATATTCCATCAATACCTTACATAAAACTAGCTTTTAGTGGGCTGTGCATTGCACAGCCAAATGAACCCTAGTATGCTAATACAATATGGAGTAGTGTAAACATTTAATTACTCTTTTTGTTACCACTACAAAATTAATGTATATTATCGGATCTTAGATAAGATATTATAAATAACTATAGAGTGATAAATATTCTAAATTTTTTAAGGATTTAATAATATTATTAATTACGTTTTATGTTTCTTAATAATAACTCGACCAGACCCGACCCGTCCCGACTATTGTAGCCTTTCATTTTGTCCATTCAAACTAAGTTAAGGACCTACCTGATGTGCAATAGAACCTTTAAGGGCGAAGCCCGATTCTAACTATCGTATTTGAATCACACTATGTTTGTAATTGGAATGGGAGAGAGGAGAGAGAAAGTAGATCTAAACCAAAAAAATAGATGGCTAAGGTTTATTTATTGGTTTTCAAAAAAAAAATTGTTTTCATTTGATTACACGTGAATATCATAGTAGTGAAAAGGAAAATGAATAAGACAATTGGAAGTCTAGTTTCCTAGATATTTTTGGTATTCGTCTTAAACCTATGTGAATTTAAGATGTCACGTTAAAAGAAGAAATAAAGAGGATTTAAGATGTCTATTATAAAGTTTAAAAGCATGCATGAATTGGGGTGGCCCGGTGGGGTGAAGGTGTAAAAAGTAAAACCCAGCCCGTAGTCGACCCCTCGTGCACCATCTCTATCATTTGCATCCCTTTCTTTCTATCTTTCATCATTAGTCGCATGCTCCTCTTCTTAATTTAATTGCTCTTACTTTTATTAGTAATTTACCCATGAAATATCTGATCAACAAAATTCGAAAATTCAAAATAATTTGTCAGGGTACTGCTTTTTTAACTTCCCTTCTCGGAGTATATGTTAATGTAAATTTAATTAACTTTCGCATTTCAAAATAACTCTTTGCGTAAACAGCTACACAAACTTTTCAATGGTTCCGCGGTATATATGTTTTAGCAGATTCTAGCGGTGTTTGGTAATACATAAGGGTGAAGGGTATGGGCGGCATGAAATTACGATACGGCATATCGACAAGCGGTAACATCGCCCCCCTATGCTGCTGCATCTTTTGGAATTCTGCATCGGCATCAAAAATTGTTGCATTATGCAGTTGTACCGTACAATTATATGATGTAACAATTGTTGTGGATGGATAAAAAATCATGTGAGTTTATCATCTCCCCCTATAATTTGGCATATTTTGACATAGATTGACATGTGTGATGTGGCAAGTTTTGATTGGTTTTTTCATGTCAATTTTTGGCAAAATGATAACCACACCCTTCATCCTAAGGTCATCTGTAATGGCTTTTTCAATTTGCCCAAGCACACCGGACACCTCAGCAACACGTCAACAAATTGTTTAAGCACATTGAACCAACACACTGAACTCATTTTGCCTTCAACCTGACATATTGAAACTTAATTTTTCCATGCCACATCATTATCCATATTAAATTAAAATACATTATCTATACCTTATTTAATTATCAATTTAATTTATTATAACTCATGTTTTATATTTTTAATTATAAAAAATAATAATAATTTTTTTATTCAACAGAATATTATCTTCTATACTTTGTACGGGTACTATGCTATCATTTTCTTACGCAAGTGTTTGGTTTGAAATTAACGTCGTCATGACACCTCGTCCGCTGTGTATAGTCGTCACTACATCGCGCGGGTACCTATCTAGTTTATATATATACACAACACACATACAAAAAAAATCTAGCCCATATGTTTCAGTATGCGTTCAATACGCACCACATCATTTTGATTGAGCATATTTCCCCGTATTTTGAGCATCCAACCCATGCATTTTGAAAAACATTGAAGCACTTTAATTTACACCATTGATTTCCTAAACTTGTACTTTTGTATCTAAAAATCTCTACTATTTTTTAAATTTAGTTTAAGCCCAAACTTGTACTTTTGTATCTAAAAATCTCTACTATTTTTTAAATTTAGTTTAAGCCCAACTTATTTAAAAGTAGACTTTCTTACGATCTTATCTAAAAATCTCTATAATTTATCAAATTTACTTTATATAAATAAGATTGAAGATGATATGCATACAAATTTTATTTAATTCATAAGATGTCGTAGTTGATTGAAAATAGAAGTTTAAAATTAAAGAATGTATATGCATGTTTAATATATCATTATTTATAAAAAACGATTTAAAATAATTTAATGTCAATATCTTAGCCTAACTATATGTATTTAAATGAAGTAACTAAAAAAAATTGATATAATTTGCATAATATATTATATATCTTTTTATATCTTAAAAAACTAATAAATATTTTATAAATAGTCAATAGTTTTAAAATTACCCGATCAACTTTATTACAAGAATATGATCAAACTTCATTTCCTATATCAAACCATCATTAACCATACTCTTTTCTTAAAGTTATCATTTATTTTTATTTTTATTTTTCTCATATTGATATTCCCCTTTAGATATAGTGCTGTTAACAGTTGACATTGCTAATCAATCTGCTTGAAATTTTTTGAAGTCCCTACATAATTTATGGACCCACTTTTTTACAACTGGAATATATGAACAGAAGGTGGTGATGCTATATTTATACCTCTTCAAACACTTCTCACCACCACCACCACCTTCACCTTCACCTTCAACTTCAATTCCTTTCGTTCTTTTCAGGTCACCAAAGTTGTGTGTACTTGATAACTTTAATCCCAATGGCGGAAACCGGTGGTGGCGTTACAATCACAGAAAAACTAAAAGGATGGTTCCCTGAAAGGGTTCAACTCCATATAGCCATGCTGGCTTTGCAATTTGGTTATGCTGGTTTTCATGTCGTGTCTAGAGCTGCCCTTAATATGGGCATTTCTAAGATCGTCTTTCCTGTTTATCGAAACATTCTCGCTTTCATTCTCTTGCTCCCTTTCGCATATTTCCTTGAGAAGTACGTGTTATATTCGAATAAATTATAAAGTAGCAGTTAACTTATAAGATAGTGCTTAAAATTGTATATATTAAATGTTTATCTATTTATTTATGGTATCGAAAACTGTTTGTCGAAACTGCTTATCTGCTTATTTAAAGACAAATAAGCAGTTTGAAATAAGTGCGCTACAGTTACTTATTTGAAACTGTTGTTCTGATTAATCTAACATGATTTTCCTTCGATCAGGAAGGAACGGCCACCGATTAACTGGAATTTCGTAGTTCACTTCTTCCTTCTCGCAATTGTTGGGTATGACACATTTTTTATTTTTTATTCTTACTTCAAATAACAGTATACAAACACCACATAATTATTTACATGTTTGTTTTCGACGGGACTTGAACCCAAAACCTATTACCTTCCGGGTCGCCTCAAATATTGATATGCTAAATTAAAGTCCTTTGGTACTACGTACTACGGCATTTGAATCAAACACTCGATAATTCAATCAAACTAGGATTCACGATATTTCATTTCGTTGTTATTTGAACTTTAACATTGTGTAATGCATCAGGATAACTGCAAATCAAGCTTTCTACTTGTTGGGTTTGGACAATACTTCTCCCACATTCGCATCCGCCCTTCAAAACTCGGTTCCCGCCATAACATTCCTCATGGCCACCATTCTTGGGTAATCTTTATATATCACACCCTTTATTTTAAATATAATCATGTGTCTTTGGAAATTAGCTTTTGATATACGTCTTTAATTTTTATTTGACTACAGTATAGAAAAAGTGAGACTAGACAGGAAAGACGGGATATCGAAAGTGGCTGGAACTTTATTCTGCATAGCTGGGGCATCCGTGATCACTCTATTCAAGGGTCCAACCATATACAGCCCGTCACCAACTCTAAACAGCGTTAGGGCAGCTTCTCCCGTGTTGCAGTCACTAGGTGATGCAAACGGGAAAAGCTGGACCCTTGGATGTTTGTTTTTGATCGGTCATTGCTTGTCATGGTCCGGCTGGCTTGTGTTGCAAGCCCCGGTCCTAAAGAAGTACCCGGCCCGTCTCTCTTTCACATCTTACCAATTATTCTTCGGAATCCTACAGTTTCTTGTTGTAGCTGCGTTTATGGAAAGAGATATTAACGCTTGGCTTATTCACACGGGGGGTGAGCTCTTTAGCGTGTTTTATGCGGTCAGTGACTCGAACTCATGACTCATAGTTAGCCACCGCTAGAGGGTCTAATAATTAATTAAGTAATTATCTATAAATAAATGAGTTTATTCAAATTTATCTCTAATATATAAACCCGTGAAATACATATATAAAAATAGCTTAAAATTAAGAAACGGGACTCTACTGTCGGATATATCAAATAGACCCAAATCAGAGGTCGTAGATATATTGTATTTCTTCATAAAACCACTTAAAAATCGGTTTATATGAAAAAAAAAAAATATTTATTGTTCAAATAAATCTTTTTGTTGAAAAAGATAGTAAAGGTACGTGGGTTATCTAATATTTAATGTGAATGAGTTATATAATGCAGGGTGTGGTCGCATCTGGGATCGCATTTGCTGTACAGATATGGTGCATTGACAGAGGTGGCCCAGTTTTTGTGGCCTTGTATCAACCCGTTCAGACCCTCGTTGTCGCGCTCATGGCTTCAGTCGCTTTAGGCGAAGAGTTCTATTTGGGCGGGTACACGACTAATTACCCTAGCTCATAACCCCACCTCACACGTGCACCATGGACACACATATTCAACATCATAAGAATTTTCGCTAAAAAAATAACATATATTAAGTATAAGATTCAATATATTAAGTACAAAGAAAGCGAAAGATAATAAATAAATTAGAAGATACTAGTAATGTAGTTGGAGACAAACACACATGTATGTACTTGCATAACCCCTAGTCATAAGATTATGTCTTGTGGGTCAAACTATACACACATGTTTTTAACAACTTGGACATTAATTTAGAATAGTTTTATTGTTTATATAATGAAAACCGTACATGGTCAAAGAATTAGAAGTATTTTATGTACTTATACGTACGCATATGTATGTGCAGGATAATAGGAGCGGTATTGATCATAACCGGATTGTATCTAGTGTTATGGGGAAAGAGCGAGGAGAGGAAGTTCACGCTACAAAAGCAGCCGGGGTTGGTCCAAGCCCCGACGGACCATGGTGCACCTAGGATAACAGGCCACGCTAAATCGTCAATAACTCAACCTCTACTCCCTGAATCAACTCAAACCGTTTGATATGAACAACATATATAACGCTTACGTTTTTTTTTAATGTAACTAGCGTGTGTGATATTAGGACTTCAAAGAAAAATTATGGAAGTTACTATGCATGTATTATGTGAGAAGAAGAAAAAAAAAGGTTTGGTGTGTTTATTGAACATGTCCTTTTGTTTGGGGTGTTCCCTTTTTTAGTGTTGGAATGATTAGATTATTAAACATTATATTATAAGATTTTACTTTATGCACTAGAATTTTATTTCATATCGAGTTTGATCATTCTAAAGCTGAATAGTAAAAGTAATTTCAGTGACGTCCTTGAAAACAATATCATGGCGTACATGTGTATAATATATGTATGGAGAAATGTTATATTTACAAACAAATTTTTACGAATAAGGTTTACAAACTGAGTTGCACTAATATAATTGTTTTTGTTTTTACTTCTTTTTCTTCATTCTCTTCATGTTTTATTGGACAGTTAGTTTGTAAATCTTGTTTGTCAATGTAGAATTAATTATGTATGTAAGATCTTTGTATAGTATTTTAATTGTATGAACATTCATTCAAAAGAAGATTCGGTGTGTATATTCATGATGGTAGCATGCCTTCCCACTTTAGAAAAAGGAAAGTAAGAGGAAAGAATCTGATGATTAATGTTCCTTAAAATTGGGGCCATGGATTATTATAGATAATTAAGTGTGATATTAACCAAAAACAAGAAAGAAGATTTGAATTCCCATATAATTATAGTAATATTAATAACCGATTTATATACGGATTTGATTGTTATAGTGTTATAACTATTTACTTTCATTTAGTTACAAAAGTAAATGATCTAAAGTTTGCCAAAAGTAAATGATCTAAAGTTTTGCATCATGCCCTTGCACGTAGATGGCATGGAATGATGCACCAAAACTAATAATCCAAGATTTATCTTCACATTCAAAAAAATAAATTTAGGCGTCATCAAATAATTGAGCAACAACAATATTGACTTCTTTCCAACTATTAGCGGAACGTGACCAATTTGTTTGGGGTCGAGACCAATATTTTTCAAGGGCCATTTCAATCAATACGTAAAACGCAACTTTTCTTATTAATCTACATAAACATTCATGTTCTATATAAGACGTTTATGTAAACGAAAATATGGAGGGTTGGGACCTTCTCCGGTTCCTTCATAATTCCTCCTATGTTTCCAACCCTTTTCGATTCAGCGTATCATGCATTGATTAATGATGTGCTCACTGTATATGTCATACAAGCATGTAATGCCCTTCTTGTTCTTCAAATCTACATTGTTTCTCCATTTTGACATGCGACGATTGTGCCTTCTTATTATAACCACCAACTATATATTAGAATTTGATTATGGTCGAGTTACTTTTTTTTAACGATAAATTTGGGTTCAACGACATTGTCTCTTCATACTCTCATCTCCAATTCCAAAGAATACCTGGTAATTTTCAAAAAAAAAACCTTTGCCTCTAGACCGAGGAACATTTTTTACTCACACACAGTTTAATAAGAGGGAACCCAATTAATTGAGAAAACCCCCTTGGTGAAGACTTGAACCTAGGACCAAATCAAATCCAAACCTCTAAGAGAAAAGCCAATAGGAGAAAACACATTATTTTAGTCTCCATCGATCCGAAGGCATCCCATTTTTTTTAATTTTATTTTTTCGTCCTTCAATTCCCTTGTCGATCTTTATATTTGGATCATAAATCGTGATAATATTTAGTTATTTAAAATTTTGGTTACGGGTCTTCATTTATACATATACTAGGTTAGAGACCCGTGTAGTAACACGGGCTTCATTATATACCTTTTAAACAATAAATGTTATTTTAAAAAGATTTAGTGTATATATGTCAAAAGTAAACTTAAATTTAGGGGCAACAAACTTATAAATTACGTAACAGAAAGATTAGGAACAAATATTGTAATTTAAGTAGTTTGTGATAGAAAAACCGATTTCATATCAATCTATTGTCATACATATAATCACTACAATCACTCTAAATAGGTTGCTACAAAATACTCACCATGAAGAAAAGCTGGTCAAGTTTATTATAATTGTTTAGAATAATATTGTCATTTGTGACAACATCAAGCGTAGGACAATCATTCACTCGACAAACAAAGATACATACACATAACCAAAATCTTGGAGGTAAATGAAAAAATCAAAATAACCACCCATGACCATTATTCATAAGGTAAAAAAATGAGAGTCATTAAAGCTACAGGACACTTCACAATTCTTGTGAAGTTCGGTTCATCAACCTGTAACTACAGTCTACAGACTCAGCAACATACAAACCTAAATAGAATCTCAAAAAGAAACCTAAAAAACCGCCCAAAAAACCTAAGCAACATGCCTAACAACATCAAAAACAGAAGGGAAAAAAAAAACAGTAAAATGTATAGCCATGAATGAAGGTTGACTACAAACCAATTGGTTTTTCATTTAAAAAACTCGGTTAGGAATTTTGTTTGAAGGAATTGGTCCCTGCAGCCCAGTACCGATCAGTTCTTTACAAAAACAATGCATAATAAATAATGCGGGAGAGAATTACAGTCTTATTAGTTGCAAATGCATGATTAAAGAAGATTGATCTTACAATCTTGTGAGTTGTCTCCACTTATGTATAAGATCGGGTATAGGACTATAGGCCCACTTAAGTTACTGCCATGTACAAAAGAAAGTGTGAATTAGAAGTTGCAAAGTCAGGACAAAAGGTAACCCCTCAATTACAAAACAAAGCTATTCTAAGTATTCTTTCAGACTTTTGAGATCAAATGTAGTATTAAAATAATTGTATACTAAATAAACTCAACAATATTACTATGGAGAGCCACCACAAAACAGTCTTGTAAAACTGTGTACCTTTATTTGGTTTAATACATAAAGTTTTAGGTCCCTTAGCTCCTATATTATACATGCATCAATCACATTTCAATCAACAACACATGAACCGAAATTAAAACGGGTAAATAATTACTTGAAAACATAAGTATATAGTAGTCATTTAGGTATTAATGTATTATTATAAAGTTTAATCACAAAAATCAAACCTTTGTAGTGTATGAACCATCCAACTCAAGTCTTGAACCAGCAGCAACCACGCCCACTTTGTTCGGCCCTTTGATTTGTACATAGCGCTCGGGACATCATTTAAATGTTCAACCTTTATTACCACCGGGGGCATGTTGGTCTAACACTCTTCAAAATTTGCAATGCATTGCTTACCAGCAACTTGTGGAACAAAACTTGGCTTAATTTCTCGACATTCCAGTTTCTTCCGGTGGATTGATTTAAACCAACCATGCTTTTTTTTTTTATCTCATTGCTTCCGTCTGATCCACATCCAAGACACCTGCTTGATTCCTTCTATAGCAACTAAAGACGGAATAAAAGAAAGTAACACAATAGCAAAATCCCCTTTGGTTAGAATCTCATTACTGTGATTTCAAGTTAGAATAATTACAAAAATTAGTACTACACTAATTGAAAATGCATGATTATGTTAAGGGTGTTCAACAGTCACATTATCTCCTCTCTATAAAAAGTTTAACCCAGTTTGTCCAAGCTTCCTTGTGTTCTTCATGGATAGTACCTGGTTACATTGATAGTTGCTTAAACCAAGTTCAATCACTCTTGTCTGTCCTTCAAAAACAGCATCACCATTTTTGGCATGGACCATTGCTAATGCACCAAGAGACTTCCATTTTTTAAGACCTAAAACATGCCTAAAATCTACAGCATAAACAGCCCTAATACTGCACTAAAAACAACACTAAACTGTACTTAAAAAACAGCCTAAACAGGCCTAAAATCTGCACAAAATACAGCCTGAACCTACTGCAAAAACATGCATAAAAGTAAGTTAACCTATTGTACAAACAACACTTAAAGACTGAACTAAACAGCAGCCCTAAAACAACAATAAAACTGCATAAAAAGGCTCACATATGCTCAAGCAAGATAATAATTAAGCATGGTGTTTTTCATACTATCATCCACCAACATAATCAAGATCTGCACAAATTGATACAAAAATAACAATTAGCAAAAGACACAAACACAATTATAATTAATCACGGTGTTCTTCAAGCACATGTGTAATACCTTTCCTGTGTATCTTAAAGCTTTTAAATTCTCTAAATATTTGGCAAAATAGTTTCGATTTTTAATCTAAAAAAAATATCACTTTTTAAAGCATATTTGCCTCCAACATTTCCCTTTGAGGTTCTATTTAATATCCTAGCCTGCAGAACTAACTTGTATAACATGTGGAGCTAAACTCCAGAACGAATTTTCAATGCCATAATAAACTCAAATGAGAACACAAATATTCATTAAAATTAAGATTTGAGTATGAGCATGAAACCACCAACTATAGATATCAATCTGCAACTTCATAATCTATAATTCATAATCTATAACATTTAACAATTTGTGTGTCACATCAGACTTTTCTAAACACAAATGGTCTATTTGAGTGTTGATTTGAGTGTTGATTTGAGTGTGATTGCCCAATGTTAAGCCGACTTCACCCCATTGAAAGAGTATACTAAAAGTACCAAGAGGTCATTTAAGGATAAAAAAAACCATACCTCCAAGCATCTATCAATAATGAGTATACTCCTGAGGTAGTTCTCCATATTAGAATACCGAATAGCAAGTA
>JAOEHQ010021416.1:0-14459 GCA_025447715.1 Asclepias incarnata
ATTTACATTTGAATATCTTGAATTTTTATAAAGTATATTTTTAGAATTAAATGTATAAGGTTTGTTGGTTGCATATATTTATTCATATTTTGATAATGTCGTAAGCCCCGTGTATTTGACACGGGTCTAAAATCTAGTTAATTTATTAAAAGTAAAACTATTACGGAGTAAAAAAAAAAAATTTTAAAAATTGAAAAACCACAAAACCGTAACAATAAAATAAACTTGTGGGAATTGGTTCTGGAATATATTTTTTTTATCCTGATAAGGGACAAAGAGTAGCCTAATTTAATTAGTGATAAGATGCAAATCTTTTGTTAAAGATTTAATTAAATAATCATTTATTGCTGCCTTTTAATTATATTGTTCTTTTGGAATGATATGTAACCTTTATTAGATGCAAACGAAGTAATTCATTTAGATATGTTTATTTAACTTAATGCACCGAATTCATTTAGATATGCTAAAATAGTATTTACATGATGCGTCGTGGTAGAATATTTTAAATTTTTCAACGGAGATCTGTAGCTAGAAGAGAATACCATGAGGACGAAAAAATGGCTGTTTGTGAAAACGCAATAAGCGAATATCAAAGTTTTTGAGCGCACATTTAAAGTTCTTTAATCGATACTTGTAATAGTGTAGGGTCCCTCGTAGGTTTGACAAAAGTGAGTGTTAAATGGTAATATTTTTATAACAACTATAATGCATATCTCTACTTATTATGTAAAGCATATGATCGTTGTTTTAAATTTCAAATTTTTAAGTATACAAAATTACTATAATGTCATTCTACCTAACCATTGTTTATATTTTAGATAACTTCATTAAATTATAAAAAAATAAAAATTTAACACCAACTAAATTCTTTACAAACAAAAATACAATATTTATATGGAAAGTCAATTCCAAAATTGTCTTTCTATTACATAAGCATCATTGAACATAATCTTAAGTCTGTGGTCGATGAAGTCAGTTGCCTGCCATCTATAACAGTGTGTTTCGGCTGAAATTTTGGAGAAAACCAATGCGGTAGCATAAACGTTTCCAAAACTTCTTGTGATATAAATGAAATATAATAGCATGGTTTCAAAATATCCACTAGGTGTTAAATTATGTAAACTTACAAGTTTGGGTTTTTGTATTTCATTAATAATATGAAGAAAGATATGAGGAATACAAGAATGTCTACTTCAAATGATCTATAAACAATATTTTTTATGCACAAACAATAAATGTAACTTTATACAACCATACATTATTTTACTTGGTTTATATAATTAAAAATTATTATATAAATATCTTTAGTTTTATTTTTGAACTTTTTTTAAACAGAAAATATTTATTGTTAGTAGTTAGTTTTTTCTCAAGTTTTCAACTAAACGTCAATGCCTGAAACTTTTACATATTAAGTATTAACATTTTTTTGACTATTGAAAACTTCACATAATTATGAGAAATGCTATTAATCATTAATTTTATGATTAAACTTTTGCTACTTAATATAATATTTATAAACTTGTGTGGAACTTACAAATTTAATAATTTTATCGAGTGTACATATGAAATTGTGAGACTAAAATAATTTTATCAAGTGGCATGGGTGTAATTTATTTATGAGAATAAGGTGAAAAGAGTAATAATGGAAAGGGACACTGTGCCGGGCTTTTTCTAGCCAATCCTGTTGCCTGGTCGTGGTACAAGATTTTACCAAACGCCGTCTACTAACGGTAACTACCATATTCCTTCCTCGTAACTCCCGTTTGATGAATCTCATGTTATTTTACATTTTTACTAGATTACGAGTATTACTAATTTTTTTAACGAATATCAATAGATGAATAGGTATTTGGTGAAATTTGAGACTTTAAAAGTTTTGGGTTCAAATTTTGATG
The DNA here is from genome assembly GCA_025447715.1 of Asclepias incarnata. Lineage (NCBI taxonomy): Eukaryota > Viridiplantae > Streptophyta > Magnoliopsida > Gentianales > Apocynaceae > Asclepias > Asclepias incarnata. The sequence goes on from JAOEHQ010021416.1 coordinate 1,896, forward strand.
TGAGCAAAATGTTCACAAAAATGAAGATAAGGTTTTTCTCATAATAAGTTTCTTCTAGAATTAGAGTTGTGTATATAAAAAGACATGCCGCTTAGTTCAAATTTGTCGTTAAAAAAAAGTATTACTATTTTTTAAAAATTTTTTTAAACAAAGCGAAGTAAAATAGTTCACACAAAAAGAAAGATTTTGTTAAGGAAAATATATATTCCTGGAAAATTAGTTTAATAATCATCTTAATAATTTGATCATAACACTTAATAAAATCAAATGATAAAATTAAGAGAAAAAATTAGTGGATTATACTTGTCATGTAATCTATTTGTTAGGAGAATTATTAGTAAGGATGTCAAAAAAAAAAAAAAACCAGAACTCATATATCCGACTCGTATATATTACATTACATAATAATAATATTTCTGTTTCCAATGGATATTAAAAAAAATGAAATGCTAATTGGGCTAACACGTGTTAGTTTAAGAGAAATCACATAAGTATTTGTAGTAAATAACGGATTTCAAAAAATAAAAATTAACGAATTCCCGATTACCCATGGGGAAACCCGTTACCCGACAGTTTGTAAACGGGGATCTATCGGGTTCGGGTTTGGGATGAAGATTTTTAACTGGGTCTGGGATTACCTAAACCCGGCCCATATCTAATCCGTTGTCATCCCTATTTATAGGCTGATTTTTTAGGATGACATATCATTTTTCTTTTGTTAATTGGCCGAGTACAAATAAAAATAATCATCTCTTAAAAATACTTATCAACAAGATATCTATCAATATATTAAAACAGGATTGTAGTATTTTAGTCTATATTAATAAAAAAAAATTCCAATTTTTAAAAATATCATTTATCATTAAAACTATTAAATTAAATATATCAAAAGATGTCTACGTATAACTTTATAAATTTAAGATATCTATAAACTAAAACATAAAACATTCCTTATTTTGATATACTATCTATATCTAAAAGTATTAACTTAATTAAATATAATATTAATAAAATCTTACATATATTAATCGTATATTAATAAAATGTGTATATATGTGTTATATCCTTGGTGGTAACATATATTTATAGCTGAATTACCCAAAAGTATTTATGCCCAATAGCAATTAAAATTTAAAGAAAGAATGGTCGATTTTGTCTCTTTGTAAGGTCTTGACTTCACCAATTAGAGCATTGAGCATATATTAATAGGCAAAATCTATTTCTATTAACCTATACACGTGGTTAAGAATGAAAATAGGAAACATGAAGTTGCACAAAACGCCGAGGAAGTGATAAACACCATGCTTGTGAAAGATTTTGTTTTCGGAAAAAAGTCCTACGAAGGGCCAAGTTATTCGACGAAAAATACCAGTACACATCCAACATTCAATGCATAATAAAGTATCATCACATGTTGATTTTTTCTTATAGATGTTTGTAATTATTTTTATTTTGATGTTATGATTTTCATATGATTCTTATATTTATCTAACAATTGATTTGATTTTATGATATATTTCAAATGTTTGTATGACAAGAAGATTGTGATATAGAGTTTTTATCAAAAGTCCAACCCATTAATATGCAAACTATCATGTTTTAAAAGCGAATTCTTAATTTTGCATATCAAGTATATAATCTATTATCATAAGTTTTAATTTCAAAAACTTATATGTAATTTAGTCACCATAAGTTTAGGTGGGTATTTAAAACTTTACTGCACCTCTAAATTAAGCTTTTTAAAAATACAAATTATAATATTAATTGTCAAGGTGAACATATTTATATTATTTGGTATTTTATATATACTATGATTACCTGAATAAACTTTTAAAAACTATAATTACCTAAGTAGATAACAATAAATCCAAAATTGATATATTATTTGACATTAATTCAAAACATAACATCAATTATAAAGCAAATCAATGTGTCACATATGTTACCAAACTAAAAAAACAATATTAGTTACATATAAATTTTAGTTAAATTATACAACCAATATTGTAAAATAAATTATATCAAACCGTGCATCGCACACAGGTATTAAAACTAGTGTATATATATATTAGGGAAAAGTTACTTTAGGAACCCCTAAAAGGTCAAGAACCTTTAAGAACTTTTTTAAAATTAAAATTAAAAGGGTATTTTAGTAAAATCTTTTATCATTTACTATATAATTGCTTACACATGTTCATATGACTGTCTATGCACATTTGATCACCAACAATCTCATGAAACATTTATTTACAAAAATACTTGCATACATATGCTCATAGCACTATTCATGCACATATGCTCATAGAATCCATGTCTCCACATAATTGTATAACGGATGAAGATCCATGTCTCCACATAATTATAAAATCTAAAATTGCACCTAAATAACTCAAAAAACAAACACCATGTAAATAATAATCAATGGTTGAGATTGATTTAAAAAATTTTAAAGGGTTCCTAAAGGTTCCTGACCTTTTAGGGGTTCCTAAAGTAACTTTTCATTATATATATATATATATATATATATATAGATCTCTAGAATCTCGGGTCACTTAGGCCCCATTTATTTTTACTTAATATACTTAATAATTAAGAACCTAATACATTAAGTCAAATTTCATGTTTCTTTTTTGACTTAATAAACAAAATAACCGTGAATTACCTATTTATTATTTAATACATATAGACATTATTTATGTATTCGGTCACTTAATATACTCAGCACTTAATAATTAAAAAAAACGGTCCTTAAATATCTTAGTTTTAAATATCTTAGTTGTAACAAATTTTGCAGCATGAACATACTTGGATGGGCAATTATGGTATCATTTGGATTTAATGCAGCTGTGAGGTTAGTTTTTATAACAATAATATTACTTCAAAAGTCAAAATTTACATTTGGATTAAAGCATGATAGCTAACCAAACTCACCAAATTATAACGAAATCTCAATTTGGTATTTGCATGCATGTAGTGTTCGGGTGTCAAATGAGTTAGGAGCAGCCCATCCAAGAACTGCCAAGTTTTCAGTAGTAGTGGTTGTGATTTCAGCATTTCTTGTTGGTGTTCTGTTGGCCATCCTCATTGTCGTTTTCCGGCATCAGTATCCAGCTATATTTGCGGATAGTTTAGAAGTTCAAAAAGCTGTTTATGCTCTTACGCCGTTGTTAGCAGCTTGCCTCATCATTAACAATGTTCAACCCGCACTCTCTGGTATGTTTTTCTTGTACATCTTTTTGACTGGTTTTTGATTATCAAAAACATGCAATCTACTAGTTATAGTTAACTAATTTTCATGTGGTAAATGTAGGGGTGGCAATTGGGGCAGGATGGCAAGCTTTGATTGCTTATATCAATATCGCATGCTACTACATCTTTGGCGTTCCTTTGGGACTAACTCTTGGATTTGCAGCCAACTGGGGTGTAAAAGTAAGTACATTTCCCTCATTCTTGTTATAAGCCTTGCATATTTCAACAAATAATAAAAACGTACGTGCGTACGTAACATCCAAAAGGATTGATCGATAACAGGAATTAATCGTAAAATGTTGCACAATATTTGAATTATTAGTGAAAGAAAATGAAGGTGCATAATAACATTCTGAACATTTGCAGGGCATATGGATAGGGATGTTGACTGGAACCGTGGTACAAACCATCATCTTGATTTGGATTTGCTACAGAACCAACTGGGACAAAGAGGTAAACATCAAATGCATTTCAATTGATTTAATTACCAAGTTACTCTACGCAAATTCAAAATATTTAGTTAAATGGTGTTCGTATTTGCGCTTTGGAACTGGTCATATGATTGGTGTGACTAAAAGGAAGGTTCACTTCATCTTATATATCTGTTGTGTCTGAGCGCTGGCTACCTTTTCTTTTTTTCTTTTTTTAATCTATGAGCGTCTAGGTAGTCATATAAATGAACACTTGTTTTTTCTTTTTGTATGACGTAGTTCTTGTTATAAGGGTTAATATTTTTATTGATGGTAAATTGCAGGCATCAATGGCTGAAAAAAGAATTAGAAAATGGTCAGGTCAAAAAGAGGTGGTGGGAGAGCAATAAGAGGGGAAGTGATATTCGTACCATAGTTTTTAATAATTATACCACACTATACAGATTTTATAATACACTGTATAAGTATTTAATGTATCACTTTAATAAATTAATCAATGTATATGATACAAATATCATTTCCTCAATAAGAGGCTCAATGAAGCTAACCCACATATGTATTTTAATTTGATGTTAATGATTGATTTGATATTGGTTGGACCTACTTGTACTTGCAAAAATCAATAATTTGAAATGTGCAACTAGTTTGATGTTCAAAGTTTGTGCAATTTCTTGCCTACATTTTCAAGTTAATAAGGCCGAGAGGAGTGAGGCGGATTGCCTCACGACGTTGGCGAAAGCTGCTTCCATACCGCCGCCTACACTGCCCCCCTAGGCGGTATGGAGCTTGGCGAGCTGGGGAAGACGGACGGATTGCGTGTTGGTTTCGAGGAGTATAGCCGTTGAAACGGCTAGTTCAAATAAAATTAAAAAATAAGTTTTCGTTTCAAATTTTAAAAACCGTATATATATCCATACTTCTTTTTTTTTTCTTTCACTTCTATCTCTTGCACTTCTATTTTTTCTTTCATTCTTTAAATTTATAAAAACATACACTACTTCTTATTTTACATTTACCACTTATATGGATGAAAACGAGTCTTCGTCATCATCACCCGGCAATGATTCCGATGGATCAACCGACTTAGACGAGGCAATCGATAGTGCGGTAGAAATGACTGTTAATTTAATGATGCAAGTTGGTAGGGGTTTGGCGGATGATGATGTTGGTGAGCCGTCGTGTAGAAGAAGAAAGGTGCTACTACGTTGTCATGTAGAAGCACATGAGCGTTTGATGCGGTTTTACTTTGCAGATCAACCGGTATTTGGTCCGAGGGTATTTAGGAGACGTTTTCGTATGAGTAGACGCCTATTTTTGAGTATAACAAATGATTTAAGTAATTGCTTTTGAGTTTTGACTCTAGAAAATGGTACTTGTTTATTTGTTAAATGGAAATCCCCATAAAAGTTTAATAAGGATTTTAGTGATTATATTGGTTGTAGAATTGTTATGAAAAGTGATCAACTTTTAGAGTTGTGTAGGCATTGATTAATTTAGTCATGCCCAAAAACCAGATTTTACCCAAACCGAACCTGACCCGAACCCGAAACGGTTTCAAACCGGTTTTTGTTCAACGTGGACCGGTTTTTTTTGGTCAAAAATCGAACCCGACCCGAATTTAACCCGGTCTCTACCCGGTCCAAAAACCCAAAACCTAAACCGGTTTCAAACCGCCAGGTTTTCTAAAACCGAACCGGTTTTGGTTAAACCTGGGTTTGACCGGGTAGAAAACCGATTTTTTGAACCCGGTTTTTTTTGGGCTTCACTAGATTAATTAGTAGGACTTATGGAATTCATGACTAGTATAGTAGTATATGAAATATATGTGATATTATGAATTGGTTGGTATCTTGAGGGCTTAACAGGACCATTAAAATTCCCCAGACGTCTAGGCGTCTAGCCCATATCTTATACAGGTTTCTAGCCCGTGCTATTCGATTAATCATATATCAGGCTTGTGTCGATCTGATATTCAGCCCATGCTAACTAGTTGGGCCCATTGGTTTCAAAAGTAACCATCAGACGATCATTTTTTTTTCTTGAATATATCTCTTATTTTGGAAAAATGTGACCCTAATTACGTGGCATATCCCAAATTTAACTTGTGCTTCTTAGAAAACGTAAAATTTTACTAGCTAGCTATAGATTTACATGTATTGCTGGATGGCAGCTGATGTTATCAGCTTCTAGATAGGATATTGTTGAGTTGTGGAGTCCGACGTTTGCTATGATGATTCAGATACCACCCATGAAGTAGGAGTCTGAGGGCACTCAAGCGTCTCTGAAACCCAAGGACGCCTGCGGACTCCTAAGTCAGTTTGGAATATTTCTTGGGGAACACTTCGACCTTGCATAAAACAAATCAAATTGATTTGTCCAGCTATGTAACTTTTGGTGTTTTTTTGTCCTCCTTTTGTATGCATTTGAAAAAGGGCTTGATCGAATAATGTCAAACTCTCAACAACATTCTGAAAAGCATGTCAAATGGTACCAAACCAATTGATTATCGGAAACAAACATATATATGTTTGACCAAGTTATAGATAGATCGACCGCTGTGGCCATCACCCTGACTCTGTCTAGTTTCAAGATTTGGACATTTCTCACCCACACCATCTTTACTAACGTACATTAATTAGTTGGCCATTTTCAAACTAATACACTTATTAGGCCGGTCCTTATGGATGAATTCATGCTCGTCGTTATACCTCATCGTGTTCATCCGGATAGGGAGGAGGTCGTCGTGACCCTTCCGTCGTCGTGCCTCGTTATTATTTGAAAATGGAAAGACGAGTTTTGTGTGTATATGTATATATATATATATATATATTTAATTGGGGATGAGATGAAGAAAGGGGTATGATAGGGAGGGGGTAGTTCTTGGGTATGTCTTGGAGAGAGAAAGCTAATGTGACAGTCAAGACGAGGAGATGACGACGTCAGGATAGGGAGATGCCTAACAGACCCTATTTTAATGAGCTACATTGAGTTAGGAAAACACGCATTAAATTAGGCAGCTCCAAGTCTTGTTCTGATTGTGATGGATTGATGTTGATCTAAATTGGTGACAAAATTACGATATTAAATTATTATTGATATTGAACTACCAAAGCATAAAGTCAATAAATCAATAATGGAAAATGATATATTATCTTAAAAAATCAACCTAATAATTCTTTTAATAATTTTAAAAAATAAAAATTAGGAGAGAATGACTGGATTACTCTTTTTATGTAATCAAGTTATTAGGATGATTATTAAGCTGATTTTTCAATAAGATATATATCATTTTCCATCAATAATAGTTAATTTATACTATATTATAACGCATTTGAGGGATTTCTTAAAATTTAATTCTTTAAATTCATTCTAATTTTACTCTTACGTTTAATACTTTAATCAAATTTAATGCAATATCAATTAGGCAAAACAAAATAAAATTAATTAAAACAAAATTTTAATATATTATTATTATAAATTAAAAAGTCAAAGTAACAATAAATGATAATATAAAGAAAAAAAAATTAAAAATCAACTTTATAGCTTAATACCCTATAACTCTCTGTGTTACACACCTATCACGGATGCCGTCACCTTCAACCTTCTTATTTAAAACACATTCAGTTGTTGTGCATTGCACGAACATATTTCTAGCAATAAATGATGCATGCCGTTCGAAAAAAATAATAATAAATGATACACATTAGCTTCTACTTAAGTAGTTAAGTTAATGTTCTATACTGTTTTTTTGATTTTTTACTATGTGCGCCAGGCACATCGTTTTTCATATCTATATTGCTATCTATATTATCTTATAAACCAAATGATTGGTGTCTTAAATTTTAAAAATTTTAAATTTTTTCTTATTTAGCATATCATTTATTGTCTATTATTTAATTATATATTATTTTTATAACAACATTTATCCTCTCCATCTTTTTCAAAAAAGAACTTAACCAGTCGTCACTCACCTCTCACGTCTCGCTGCCGCCACCATCGTCTCGTCTAATATAAATTTATTAGGATGGCATCTTAAAATTTGAAAATTTTAAGAATTACATAAATATAGTAACTCATTAATATGTAATAAAATTTGGAGGTGTCTTAAAATTTGAAAATTTTAAGAGCACATAAATATAGTTACTCATTAATATGCAATAAAATTTTAATTAACTTGTCAACACTAAAAATATAAAAAAAAATTTGATAATCAAATTTAAAGTTATTTCTTTTACATTACAATTGATCACCAGCAGTTGACGAAGCAGGTTACAATCAGTCTGTCACCCTTAATTTTATCTCTATGCTAAAGAAAAGTACACGTCCGTATATCGCATGGATACACTTGTAGTCGATCTATAATTGATCATTTGATCTTACATCTAACTCACATTTTGGTGCAAAGTAAGACTGGTTCTTAATGAGTTAATGTGTATACAAGGTCCAGTCCAGCTAAGTTTCATTGAAACTGGGCCTGGACACGTAGATTTCAAGGAAATAAAAGCCCAACAAATGTAACTATTTTCTTCCCTGTTCGATCGTTTAGGACTTTAGGTGCAGGTGCCAGACTGCCAGGTGTGATCAAGTCTAAATGTCTAATACTCTAATAAACGTTATTTGGAAGAAATTAAAAGTTCCTGAGCAACAATAAGATGCGGCAATGGAAAGAAGTTCTAATGCTTGGGCACTCTGCCACATTATTCACTAATGAGAGAAGAGTTGTTATATTCAAATATGTTGATAGAGCTTTATATTTTGGGTATGTAATGTTTTTTTAAGGGGTTTCATGCTGGTTTGTATCTGATTGAGGAGCTATCAAACACGAACTAGGGTAGTAACCAGTGACACGACCCTTAGTTTCAGGGATTTTTTCTTGAGTTCGCTCATGTTTTTTTCATCCATTTTAGTTCTCTCGTAGTTAAGATCAGGACAAAAATAGTGTGTAATTTGTAGATATCAGGTTATATTGGTGTTAACTGTTAAGTTTGTAGATTTCATTTTGTATATGTATTTGTATTTTTGTGTCTTGCTAGTTATATGCTAATTAGACTGTTAATATTATATAAATTTATCTGTCTTCAAAAAAAAAAAAAAATTGTATAAAACATTTTGGTAAATGTGTTTAGTAGGAAAATGATTTTAGGACTGGTGATTGCATAGAGATAAAATGTGTGGATAAAACTTGATATGTGAGTGTGTGAATATTTGTCTTTCGAGAACAAAACAAGAAAGTTTTTTTGAAAAAAATAACAAAAGTGTAATGGTGAACATCAATTCCAGAATAAATGTGAATATCGTCGAATAGGAGAACTTGTCGAATATGCCACTCCGTATTTTATACTTGGTAAAAGATGTTAATATGATTCTACTTCTGATTTCTTTATATTCAGAAAAAAATTGGTTTAGATTTATATATTGGATTCTATTATATTGTTTCCCATGAATGAACATAATTGACCATTTTCAGTTTTATTTGATAGGTCGAAAATATGGAAGCCCCAAAGGGAATTAAAATAGAAGGAAAAAAAAAAACAATTTAAAACCAAACTGAAAAAAAGGCAAACTGAATTGATTAATTGATGGTAAACTAGGTAGTTCTCTCCGCGCGTTGTCGCGGTTATCCGTTTTCCTTTTTAATAACAATACCACAACAACACCATCATATTTATGTTTATTTTCAAAAATCACCAAAAGAAAAAATTTTACCAAAAAAATCTGGAAGTAAAACCAAAACAAAGAAATCAAAAAAAAAAAAAAAGTTAAAGAAAAAAAAGGAAGTTCTGAAAATATATATGTAATGTTTTTAAAACCAAAGTTCTGAAAAAATTACATTTTAAAAATATTATAAAAACTGATTATAAAAACGGGTAATATGCCATCAATTAATCAAAACATTACATTTTAAAAACAAAGAAATTTTTTTTATCTATCCATCAACTCCTAATATAACTACACTACTCTTTTTACATCAATAACCACACAGCCGTCGTCGCCACCGCCACCACCACACGACACCGTCATTGCATCGCACGGGCATGCGTCTAGTACTATATAAAGCATTTACCCTCCTTCCTTTTTCAAAACGAGTTGAAATACCAAATATTCCCCTCAATTTTCTTAACTATTTTAAACATCTGCATTTGATATACCTATAATACCTCTATTAATTTATTAGTTATATTTTCGTTATTCGTTTAGTCAAACTTCCTTTCTTATACAATTACCTTATTTAATTATCAATTTATTTTATTATATTTTTATTAATTTATTATAACTTATAATAAATTTATTAATTTATTATAACTTATATTTTATAATTTTACTTATGAAAAAAATTAATTTTTGTAATTCATTAGAATATTAACAGGTAATATGCTATCATTTTCTTACACAAAAGTTTAATTTGAAATTAACGTCATCAAGACACCTCAGACGCTATGTATTGTCGCCGTCGCATTACGTGGGTAACCATCTAGTATAATTTAAAACCTTTAAGTTGGGCCCTGTCAAGCGTCAATGGCTCACTATAATTTAAAATTCTATTTCACTAACCTTTTATTATATAGTTATCATATTTTTCTACTTTTACTTTTTGATTTTAGTTTTGAAGCTAGTTCTTTTTGGTTTAGTTAGGAACTTAGATTTTGCAACATTAAATGGGAGCCGAGCCTATTAAGACTTTTATTTCACTTTCTTTTAGTTTGTGTTACTATATATCAATATATCTAAAAAACATGAAAAATTTTATTTATAGCTTTGAAGTTAAAGATGCCACTGTTAGTATTAGAATTTGATACAAATATAAAATATAAAATTAGGAGTGAACTAACTGGTTAGATACCAATGACATCGAGTTCTTCATCATTACGAATTTAACGTTTAAGCATAATCTAGTTAAAAAAAACATATGTGCCCATTGTACACAATGAATGTAAATAAATTTTAAAAAAAATCACAGGTCGCCCACCTTGAACATTAAATCCTGGTTCTGCCTCTACATATTATCATAAATAACTGAGACCTACTAACCTCTATAGATAAGCCCGACATGAAGCGCAGCCAGAAACTATCCTCATGTATATCAAATGAGGCATCATATAATAGAAATATGATTATTCAAAAGGATTTTCGACGTGATAAACAAAATGTTTTCAGAATTACGTACGGTGTTACTATATGAAAAATGATCTTTAGTGACCACTTTTTTTAGTGGCGTCTATATTATTTTGTCATCCTAAATTATCCACCATTAAAAAAAAAATAGTGACTAAGGTCATTAAACAAAATTAACGATCAAAAAATAACTTTATTTAGTCTCTAATAAAATTTGTGACGGACTCATAGTGACGAAAAGTGACAACTCAAAATTTGGTCTTTCACATCATTAGTTACCAAATTTAGACTGTTAGTGATGTAAATTTGATCATTACACAAAATTAATGATCAAATGTCTTTCGTCACTAATCAACATTTTTCTGGTAGCCTGCCTTTACTAAAAGAAAAAATGTTGATTAGTGATTAAAGTTCTTTGGTCATAAACAATATGAAATTCACCACTAATAACCTAAGTTGATTAGCCAGTAATTCAGGTTGTTTCCCCATTGATGATGTAGCTTATCCCCCATGCTCTCACTCGCTAGCTGTTAAAGACCAAACTTTGAGTGGTCAATTTTCATCACTATAGATCCGTCATGCATTTGATTAAAGACCGAATAACTAGTAGTCAATAATTTTGTGTAATGACTAAATTAAATGACCATATTTTTAATGGTGACTAAATAAGGTTATCAGACACCAAATAATTGAACGCCAACTACAAAAATATGTCATTAAAAACCATTTTATTTGTAGTGTTTTCATGTACATCATATCACTGATCAGCTTTCATACGTTAGGTTTAACGTCATTTTCCAGACACATTTATGTATAGGTCGTCGTTACGATATGCTAACTTTTAGTTGTCTTTTTACTTCAGACATGTGATGGTTAATTAAGACAAGAAAGAGTGTTACTCGTATGAACGTATGCGGTTGAATCATGTGGTGAGTGTAGATTTTCAAAGCATTGAGATGTTACTATACATAAAAGTTCGTTAAGTGAGATTTGTAAAGCATTAGGACATTACCATAAATGAATAAAATGACCATCGATCAATCAATCATAATTAAGCAACATGTGCTTATCTAACATTTCATCTAACCACATAATCTCATCTCAACCTTGATGGATTTGTCTCATCGATCAATGTCAATTTTAGACAATGCATGTATAAGTTCAAGTTTTTCATTTCTACATTCATCTCCCAATTTGAAACGTACTAAACCATGTTGTTTTGGTTTGGACTAGGACATCCATAATATTATTTTTGGGTTGATTGTTGTTTTTTGTCTTTGTTACATTGTTACTTCTTTGAAACATTAAGCTGGTATAATTTATATTGGTAAAATCCATCAATTATTTAAAATTATTTATTTGAACATTACATGCATTAAAAGGTATCATACTATCATTTTGGTAACAAAAATGTATGGATTTAAACTATTATTATATAAAACAAATCCTCCATCCTTATACATCAATAACTTACACTAGTCGCCGCCGCATCGTGCGGACATCCATCTAGTATATATATACATGTGTTTATATATATGGACATTAGAAAACTACTCTTTCTTTCAAATACTTGTCACTAAAGCATGTTCTTCTCACATTTATCTTAATTAGATCCTAAAAAACAAATACTTCCCCAATAAGTAATTTATTCAACTTCACCCAAAAGTTCATTCTTTTGCATGAGTTAGATGTTAAAGAATTGCTCGTGAAATCTTTTGTAAAGCTAGCTAATGGAAGAATATGCAAAGAGAGTACATGATCCATATTTCCA
>JAOEHQ010021427.1:0-14457 GCA_025447715.1 Asclepias incarnata
CCCCCCCCCCCCCCCCCGAAATTCAATACAACATAATAAACACTAATTTTTGCTAATATTAACAATAATGTTTCCAATATTGACCCTTTTAAGCTTGACTTTTCATATTTTTATTAAGTCTTGAGTATTAACATATATATATATATATATAGATATAGTTATTACATAATATTAAAATTACCGCTATCCCACAGCGATAACCGATATCTCAAATATCAGTCAAACTGATATTTGATTCTGGACCGCTATAACTACATAGATACTTGGAAGGCTAGCCAAGTATTCCACACATTAAGGCCACCCAACTGTTACAACTTTCATAGATAGAAGCTGTCCAAGTACGTAGTGTTTTCATTTCTACCAATTCCAATAAAATTAAAAAAAATAATGAAAAATTGTAGCACGACAAAATTGTCCCTTTCTTTTCAAACTAAAGCATTACAAACAATAGTTAAAATGGGCGATACATGTAATACTCTCAAAAAGAGTGGCACTTTTTTCATTTTACAACTGTAAAGAGGGGCACAATAGGTAATTACACAACTAAATTATAACCTAAATCATATTAACTTTTAAAAGGAAGAGCATTTTTGTCATTTACAAAATTCTGAAATGATAGAAATGACAACATGTACATGCTTGTGCAGCTTACATAAAACTTCTTATACATGGGTGGCCTTATCAAAAAAAGTTATAATGTTGTATAATTGGGTGTCCCCCCAAGTATATTTTCCCTTGTTTCAATCAAAACTAATACATTGATTAGGATTATGAAAGGCATTTAAAAAGGGTAGAAGGTGAAAGTGCTTATGGGTCAACCAAGCCACAACAGTTAATAAGAAATTATCCATTTCAACCCGAACCCATTTGGACCAATTACCAGAACCCCCGTCTTCCCACATTATTTAATAGCTAACCTTTTTCAGAAGGGTTTGTCGATAATCCTTCTTTTGAGAGAATGTTTTGCAGTTCCTTAATTAAGAAAGCCTCACGTTTGTCCTCGGGAGCTTGCTTTGCTTTCTTGTATACAGTAGGAGCAATACTATCAAGAAAAACAATAAGGCAAGGTTACAAAAGTAATAACGATGAGATTTAATAGTAGAATGTCTAAAGGACTATAATCACCTCATCCCACAAGCCTTAATAATTGATCTCAGACGCTCCACTTTCTTTCCATATGATGCTACCACTTCTTTCTGTATGTATTAAAATGACACTTCTAACAATAAGAACAGATCTCACAAATCTAATTTTTATTTATTAAAATGACAATTCTAACTATCAGCCTAAAAAAACGGATACACCTACTTTCACAGGTTTTCCAGCAGATGATTCAGATTCATCATCCACATCTTGTACACTGTTCTTCTTAACGGACTTTTCTTCATCATTCTTGATCTTTTTTTCCCTTGCTCGCTCAGTCTCTTGAGCAGGTCTTTTACGTTTCTTAGGCCCTTCAGATTTTTGAACTTTTCCTTTTGGGGCCAATTTCTTTTTTGGTTTTACTTCAGCTTTTATATTATCATTTTCACCATCAGCATTTGATTTGGAGCCCCTCTTTTTTGGTGAGTCGTTTTCAGAATTTAAGACCTGAGAACAAAGTAAATGGTGAGTATGCTTCAGTAAGTATACACCTTCTCACAAAAAGCACATTATAGAACCACATTAAACAGGTCATCTCACCTCATCTAATTGCTTACTTATTAGTTTCTTAAATGAATCAAGAGAAAACTTTTTGAGGTCAAGATCTTCCTCTAAAAGCCGACGTACACCAGCCACAGTTAGTTCCCTGTAGAAAAAGGAAATTATGACTCGTTAATAAGGTGTACACAAGTCAAGTCAGATGTCAGCTTATGTAATTGACACAAAAAGAAGATAATACCACAGCGAATGAGAAACGTAAAGGTGTCAAAATAGGAGGCTTCGGCATGTTGGATAACTTGTTTGGTCATAATTTCTAACCTTTTAAAAAACAATTAGCATGTAAAACGAGATTACATAGATAATAATATTTCAGAAATAACCCACTTCCTTGACTGAAAGGATTTATAAGGTTTTTAACGTTAAAAATTCACTTTTGGAGGTTTTGGTGTCATTTGACCAGTTAGTTCTCTTTTGTGCTAAATTCTCCAATTAATTTTCTCGACTAAAAGGATTTATAAGGTTTTTTACATTAAAAATATAAGTTTGGTGGTTTTGGTTCCATTTGACCAGTTACTATTATTTTATACTAAATTCTCCAATTAGGCCTGTTAGAGACAAAACAGAACCTGCCACCCTGTTCATAGGTGCATGGGTTCATAAATGTATGAACTTCACAAATGAGTTACATACTCAGAGTTGGATCTAAAATAAGTTGCCTTGTTCCATAGGGCCTCCTTTATCATGGTCTCGGTAGGTATTTTCTCATTTGCATTGCCCTGAGTTTCAGAGCTTCCAGATTTGGCTGACTCCTTTGCTGATAAAAGTTCCATTACTGGGGAATCTTCAACTTTTGATTCATCTGTTGTTACCGTATACTCTTTAGGTCGCTCTTCCTCTTCCTCTTTAACATCTTCTAACTTATCTTGATTTGAACCCTTGGAAACATTGTCATCATCTTCTGTGCCACTTAAGTACTACCAAGGAATTGATGACATACCATAAAAGGCAAGTGTCAATCACTTAGCTAACTAGAATTTATAAAGCTTGTATAACTTCTCCAACTTTCAATAATAAACTTATATTCAAGGCATCATAATTTACAAAGCACCTTAACAATTTGCCTTTAGAGAACAAGTTAGGCAAACCCTTTACAATTAGCTGATATATGAGGAATCTAAAGAAAAACTAATACTGCTAAGCACAGAGTAAATGACACTTAGCAAGGTATCATTTGTTAGAATCAGAGATCTACATTTCAGACGGGAAAATTAAACAAAATCCTAGGTGTATCATCACGTACAGATAAATTTAGACAGAATCCTAGGTGTCGTGTAAAATATTGAAGGTTATTTCTTCTTAAAAAAAGGTACTTCTTTTTCTTTTCTTTTTTGTTTTCTAAAATTGAAATGAAAACATGGACAGGTCTCGACTCTTGAGAGAAAAAGAGAAGCGTTGAATGTAAAGTGGAGTGACAATTGAAACATCTGAATCATTATACTATATAGTCATCTGTCATCCCCTAGTGTTTGTTGCCCTTTAACACTACACCATAATTTTCTTTTCGGGACATGTATGATCATACCCAACAGATCACAGAGGTCAGGCCTTAAAGAGTGGTCAAAGAGATGTAGTCTAGTGTAATTTACAATTTCACATATATGTTTTAAATCCTAACAAGGCTTTCCAAATGCTCAAAACATTTTAGTTCTGTTTGAGGTGACACCTTTACAAACCTTTGAATACAGTTTAAAACATGTCAGTTACTCGTTCAGAAAATGGTGTTTTATTACTCAAACTACCCCGCCAAATGGAAAATGATACGGGAGAATCGAGTATATAACCTTACAGGACCTATATTTCGCAGATAATTTTGCTGCAATTAATGATAATCCTCAGACGTGAAACTGAGTGTATCACAATAGCTATTTTATTATGTTTCAACTAGTGTGTGCATTGTAAAGTTATACAACAAGGGAAAATCAGAAGAAATTTAAAGTCTACCATAACGTTCAAACTTTCAATTCACTAGTCGCCATAAGCTGATAGGCAACCACGGAAACAGTATGAGTTTGTAATGGTTTACTAGAGTTGCAGTATTAACATTTATTATATTTTGTTGTATTTATGGATTTAATTTGGGTATTCCAGTTTCTTCGACAGCCCTACCTATCTAACAATTGCATATACGTATCAAGAGTTTATAAGTAAGAAAAGTAAGGAAGGAAGGTACCTTCTCCAACAAATGCTTAACAAATTTCTTATGTGCATCCAATGCATATGTATCTAAAGCCAAGTCTTTCTCCAATAATCGTCGAACACCCTCAAAAGTTAAAGAGCTGATACGAGAAAACAAAACACATAAATTAAATCTTAAGTTCTGTTTATAAAGATACATAGGGAGTATTTCATTAGGCAACTGTTGTATGGGGTTCAAAACTTCAAATTGGTAAGTAATTGAGGAATCAAATGTCTCGATGATTATTACATGTAACTAGGGTGGGTTCTCAAAACCAGCATGGTTGGATCAATGGTTAACACCCTTGCCTCTGGAGACAAAGGTCAAGGGTTCTATCCTCATGCCTTGCAAGGCCGGAGGTCCTTTTCTATCCAAGATAGAACCTGGAAGCAGCCTCTCTACACCGTCGTGGTAGGGGTAAGACTGCCTACATCTCAACCTCCCCCATACACCGTCGTGGTATTGGGACCCAAAACTCGTGGAAGACGGCATTGGGTGTTACTTTACTTTACTTTTTATATTTTAACCTATCATGAGTTAAAGTTGTTTTGTCCGGTAACAAAAACCTGCCCGTTTTCAGCCATTACCCAACGTGCACATATTTACACGAGCCTGGCCCATTATTAAAGAATATAAGTCACACTTGACTAAACCGCAGACCATCTTATGACATTACATTTTTCGGGCAAAAAGATGTCAACTAATCACTTACTTTGCAAGCTTCAACAACTTGTGTAATCATAATGAACTGATATATACACTAGTATAGGAATATTTTGACCTCAGGATGAACAACTTATGCTTCTGTTTGGTTATACAGGTTGTTCCATCTCCAGAATTCCTCATGCTAATTCGAGCGATTAATGAAGACACAGCTAGGGAAATCATGACTCGTCACCTGAAGACGGTTGAGTTTCTTAAATTCAATGGAGAAGAGCAGATGCTAGGCGTTGCTAAATTCATACTTGAGCATGGGAATGCATTAGAGAAAATGGTTATCAGTTGGCGTGATGATGCAAAAAAAAATGAGCAGTTAATGAAGACTATGATAGAACTGTCAAAATTCAACAAGATTTCAGCAGTCAAATTCACTTGAGGATCAGTGGAACAAGCTTTCTTTCTTTCCCTTTATTCTACTCATACATGTTAAGTTTCTCGACCCTTTGCCTTAGGATTAGTCAGTTCTAGTTCTCGATGGTTGACATAACTAGATGTTTTCGTCTTGTGTAAGTTTCTAAACTTCGATTCTGTAATCCCCAACTTTGCTGTTCCTTTTTTTTTCTTTTTCTTTTTTGTGATTCCATAATACTTCGTTGTAGTAATACTTGTTTGGTTAACCGGTTTTGCTGATATGAGAGATGACCAAATGATCAATCACACTACAATTCTCTGTATCTTTCTGATTCATCCAGTTGATTTTGGCTTTTTATTAGTTCTGGAAATCAGCTCATTTATTCATGCTGTTTAGGTTTCTTATTTGTCCCATTAGTGTATAGTTTCATGTTTTACAATAAATTCTTTTTTAAACTTCGTCATGTAGCCATTGCATCTTTTACTTAGCCGGGCCTCTTGGTTTGCTCAACTTGCATTCGGGTTCTGTTTGCTTCTCATACTGAAACTAATCTCTTTCACCACGAATCTTACAAGCAAGTTGCATATCCTTAGGCATACTAATAACGATGAAAATGATGATGCTGATGATGATGACCGCAATGAAAATGATGATGATGAAGATAACGAGAATAATGATATGGTGGTGGTGATATTCCTTTATACAAGTATGTGATAAAGAGAGATTATGTGAAAGCCTTGCGATTTTATGCCCAAAAGTTGAAGTTTTGAAAAATGGAGTTCATATGGCTAATCATTTTTCCTTTGACTTACAATCGTTGAAAAAAGCAGTGATTAAAGTTAAAGATATGGAACAGAAACTTGCGTTAAACATTGGAGCGTAATCATGGGTGTACTTTTCCGCATTGTCAAAAGATCGCCGAAACTAGAGTCTCTCCATCTGATCATTAAAGTGGCAGTCATCCTGTCGTTTATATATATGCATATCATAGTATAGAGGCTTCATTGCTCACTTTCAGATATTACTTGTACCATGTATATTTTCTTCTTGAAATATAAGTTTATGTTTGTCTGACAGAAAGAGACTGGCACATTTGGATGGGTCATCATGGGTTGGGTCGGGTCGAGCTGGTTTCACATTTTTTTACTCTTGAAAACACTTAAAACTAGATACAGAAGTTCATACAAAAGTAAGAAATTTTCACATATAGCAATGTCACAGATAAGCTTCAGCTAAAATCCATTGTACTGTAGATGAAAGGCAGGTTAATTAACGGGTTCAGATTAAAAAAAAAAAGGGATAACCAAAATGGCTCGGGTTGGCCTGGTTACACCTTTTTTCTCCAATGTTAAGCTATTCTTAACTAACTAGTATATGTTAAGTTATTCTTAACTAATAGCATTTAGGAAGTTATATACAGTTGACTATCCTTTGGGCTATATGTAAACTGTTCGATTAGAGGTGGCATTTTTGACTCATTTACTTATGATTGGGTTGATTTTGGTTATGTTTTGTCTCTATCACATCAAACATGTAAAAGAACAAAATAGCTTATGGAAATAGCTTATAAAGTGTAGTGTTGTTGATGTGTAAACATAGATATGCTAGATAGCTTTGTTTACATATACATGGCATGTCATGTATATGAGTTGGTTTGGTACTCTGACCTGCATTGTAATTGTTTTGGGTTTGATATATAATTCACCGGGGAGTCACTTTACCCAAAAAAAAACAAAATGGGTCAAATTGATCAAATAGGTTAAAAATCAACCCGAGTGTATCAAATGAACTTATAACTATTGTACTCGTATCTGAGAAAGTCACTTCTATTTAAGGTTTAGACGAAAGTGCTTGGAGTCAACCCAACCCATTCTATCCAAAAATTAATAATCCAGTTTGATAAGCTACATAACCTGCCAATTTTGTCACTAGTTCGGCCCATCTGTTTAGTTATGTCAAACCATTGACACGATCTTGAAGAAATCAACTTTTTCAGTTAAAAAGATGTGAGCCTAGGACCCTTTGGTTATCATTGCAAGCTTCATTGACTTGACTAAGCATAATTGGACTGATATACACATTCTTCAAGAATTCCGAACAATAGCTTGAGGTTTTTCACCTCTAGATGAACAACTTGTGCTTCTATTTGATGATGTAGCATATATTTCCTGAAGAATTCGAAACATTCGTTCAGTAGTTCAATGGAGCTGAAAGAAGGAAAATCTTGAATCATCTGTTGAAAAGAGTCGAGTTCCATGCATTTAATGGTGAAAAGGAGACCTTTGCTATAGCCCGATACAACGAGAAGTCAAAGACAGATACAACGAGAAGTCAACGCATGCTACGAATGTTTTGTCAAAGTTTTAAAGGCCAAACTGTTACTAGTTTGAAAGACCAATGATACTTCTCTTTCTTTTGTTATACTGTAAGTAATAATGTAATTTGGTTGACTAGAATTCTTGGCCTTGTATAGGTGGCTCTAAGATTCGGAATTTGCAAGGCTTAACATCAGGTTTCCTTCATTCAGTTAATACTTTGCTGTTTTCAAAATATTCTTTATTTGCATTTTGAGCATATTCTTTGGAGGTGGCAAAATAGGCGGGTGGTTTACGACCCAAACCTCACATCAACAATATTACTTTTTGGTACACTTAGGTTCTTGACCCGAAACATTTTTGTCCAAAGTTATTTTGTAAGTAAATAGTCTGTCAAATACGATTACAAACATCACATTGTTTAAATAGTAATCTAGAATTCTTGTTCAAATTATGATGCCTTATACACTTCGCGAACCTGTTTGACCCATATGACTTATTGCAGATACAAAAGCAAAACCTAAATCAACCCATTTATATATCAAATTGATATGGGTCAAATATGTAAATCACTTTCATAGCAACAAAACGATAATATCAAATTCCATTGAAACGACATACGGATCAAAATTACATTAGATTAGATACCAAAAAACAAACACATTATTAAGAAAACGAAAGCTAAGCTCTTTCACCACGAATCCTACGAGCAAGTTGCATATCCTTGGGCATAATAGTAACTCTCTTAGCATGAATCGCGCACAAATTAGTATCTTCAAACAACCCGACCAAATAAGCCTCGGCCGCTTCTTGAAGTGCTGCAACAGCAGAGCTTTGAAAACGCAAATCCGTCTTAAAATCCTGAGCAATTTCTCTAACAAGTCTTTGAAACGGAAGTTTCCTGATCAACAATTCAGTACTCTTTTGGTACTTCCTGATTTCTCTCAATGCCACGGTTCCGGGTCTGAACCTGTGTGGCTTCTTGACTCCCCCGGTTGCCGGGGCAGACTTCCTTGCGGCTTTTGTAGCTAGTTGTTTCCTTGGTGCCTTTCCCCCTGTGGATTTTCGAGCGGTTTGTTTCGTGCGAGCCATTTTCGGGATAGAATGAATGAAAATAAAAAGATTAAAATGGCTTGATTTTGATTTGTGAATATTGGCGGATTGAGAGGGGGTTTTTATAGGTTTTTAGGTGAGCGGGAAAGTGTGAAATATATGGAGATTTGAATTGGTTTTTGGGGAAGATAATGTGAACCGTTGGATGAAAGTGGAATTGATGGTCGAGATTGAAATCACGCGGATTGAGATCCTGCACATATATTATCTTCAGTATTTCTATTAAAAATTTATGCGATTTTTTAGTGTAAAAGAATAATTTTTTGAAAATATGTAATTATGTATATATTCATTTTTTAAGTATTGTACTAAATTTACATACCAAATAATTATATGAATTTTTTCATACACCAAAAACATACAATTATACATTTATTTGTAGCATTTAAATGTTTTTGTTATTTCGTATTAGCTTAATTGTTACAAACATTAATAATTATTATTATAGTTAGTTTCAATTTTTAGTGAGGAGTATAAATTGTTGATAAACAATTTTTACAACATACGCAATCTGGTAAAAGTTTTAAAGATTTCAATAAACTTGTTTTAATAATATAACTTTTTATAAGTATATGTTAGTTATTTAATAAATAAAATTTGTTGTGGTGAAAATTTTTGCACCATTTGGTTTAAAATGGGGTGGTAAATAGTGATGCACCAAAAGTTTGCACCATTTTGATGCTTTGGTTGGGAGATGGGTTGCGCCAAAAATTACTCCATTTTGGTGTTTTGGTGCAAACATTGGAGATGACCTAAACTCTTTATTAACAGAGCAAATGATATCGTATGATGTATATGCCCCACGACATCTGTATCATTTTACAGGGTTGTAAATTGTAACACCTAACATTTAAAGAAATATGAATTTCTAAAAAATTTCGCCAGACGGCGTTAAATAATGCGTAAAGAAACATTTAAAAGCTTAACCAATTCGTAACGGGTGGTTCAAAAAAATAGATGTTACCAAAGCATATCATAACAATAATCCAAATGGAAACCCAATAGTTGTTCCAACAATAAAACAACCAAGTCACCATCACGGAAAAGTCATAAATGCATAACATAAATAATGTTTCAATAAACCAGGCTACTAGCAGGTAAACTAAGCATCTCTACAATAGCATCTACCCAAGCCTCACATGTCATCAACACCTGTTCCTCACTGCTTATCCTGAGGGCGCAACACATTTTAAAGAACAAGTGTTAGCTAATTAAAGTTAAGTAAGATAACACGTAATTTAACAAATCATTTGTCCATTTTTAAACATTAAGAAAGATTCCACTTTTAATCTTTAACCACATATAACCACAAATAACTACGTTAACATTATAGGATGTAAAATCCTAACTGTGCCTATCCACGAATCACATATCATATCCACGAATAGTGTGACATAAGTCACTCATCACATATAAGGTGGGGGTTGTGTGTAGGTGGTCATAAGACCTGACAGGGAATCTCACATCCGACTCGATGGGGTAAACCTTTCGGCAGTCCATTTTTGTCATTAAGGAAAGACAAAGCCAATCCAAGATAATTTCGTATGTTCAAAGACATTGGTGGATAGTCAAGCCACCCATAAATACTCTGCCACATAACTATGTTACAAGGAGTCATCCTAAGTAACCACATCACACACTAGCCCCACACGGCTAGCACGAGTTAAGCTTAACACTTTCCAAGATAATTAGCCCGAGCACTTACACATATCACATATAGTTTAGGTGTCCATATTACCTAAATAATTACCACGAATAACTACTTTTACGTTTGGACCCTTAAACATGCACGTGTCATGGCAACTTACAAAGTCTAGTGAGCTAGATGTACAAGCCATGAAATAAACACACTCCACATATACACATGCACATACACATTTCATACATCAATATCATATCATAAGCTGCATAAGTATGCATACATATCCCATATAGCTTCCCACGTAATCTTGAATACCCACAAACGAAACGAGAAATAACTTGGGGAAGTTATCGCATGCAAAAACTATGTTTTGTTGTCCCTCATGTGGTAAAATCTTGTATCTTACCTCAAACGAGCTCACAACAACTCACAAACAAGTTTACCATGCTTGACAAGTATTCCTGACAACCTAGAATGAAAGCATGATCGAAATATGAGTCGAACGAAGCCAAAACGCGCACCAGGAGCCGGGAGAGCCGCTCCAAAGAGCCGGAGTGCCACTCCCAAGGGGGTTTTAGCACAAAGGGGTTACTGGACCCCAAAAAGCGCCGCTCAAAGTCTCGGGAGCCTCGCTCTTGGCACCTGATTGATAGCTTGACACCATCAATTGATCTAGGAATGATTTAAACAAGGATGGATCATTTGATCACCCGAAACAACCTAAATCGACATCAAAATGCAATCCAATCACCCCAACCCTTGAAGAGCAGAATTGAATACTTTTAAATGATCATTATGATTACAACAAGGGGGATTTACCTATGATACCTGTATGGAGGAATGAGAGAGAAAAACCATGCGATAATCAACACCGAACGAACCGAAATCAAAGGAATTGTTATGGGGTGGCTAGGGGTTTGCTTAGGAGGTTGAGAAACTGAATAATGAAAGTGATTATGACCTAATTACTCTGTAATCTGTTGTAGCTAGTTTCAAAATACGACATCTAGGCCCCTCAAGTCCTTAATCACCACTTTTAGCACTAACGGTAGCTCAAACGACACTATAAGCCTCTTTAAACGCTAACGGGAATACAACTAGACTTATCAAGCAAGCCACATTACCACATTAAAACACATATAATTAACTCATATAACACATATACTCGCAAGCCACATTAACTACGAAGACACATTAAATCACATTTACTTAACGGAAGCCAGATGTTGACTAATGACACAAATCAATCTGTTAAACGAAAAGTTTAGGATGTTACCTAAATGAACACAAACAAGAACTTGTTCATGTTCGTGGGTTAATAAAATAGACGATTTATGAATAAATAGCCGATCATAGAATTGTGTTCATTTTCATTCGTTTGTTTTCATGAATGAACAAAAACGAATGTAAACGAACATAAACAAACCACAGTTGAACTATATATAAATAAAAAAATTTCAATGTAAATGAAATATTACAAAATATCCAAGTTCTTACATAAAGTTATAAATAGTTCAAAAATAAAAAGCTAAATATAAATTTAAATATAAATATAACACCCCAATACTCGATACCAACATTTACTCATTATCTCTACTTATTTAGAAAACATTTCATATGGTCTTAATTTTCAAATTTTTAAGAACTAGGAAACTACTATTAAACTTTCACCTAACTATCTATATTTAGATTATTTCATTAATATACAACGAATTCGACAGTAATTAAATTTTTAACAAAAAAAGTAAAATATCTTTTTTTGAAGAGCCCCAACAACGACTGTCTATATTACACCACCACCATTGACCATAGTCTTAAGTTGGCATTGGCTTGTTTTTCTAAAACCATTTATCGTTGCGCATCGTGTGAGTAGTATTCTAGTGTTTATTAAAAAATTTAGCTAGCAACATAGTATATCTGTCCTTAGATTCTAAAAATTAAGAACATGGGGTATGTGAATATGACACCGACCCCGAATCTGAGTTGGCAATCGACCCCCCACCCTCCCACTATACCGGTCACATGGTTCGACATTCTTGGTTCTTGGCGAGACATTTGGTTGTTGAACTCAACATATGTTTTTTTTTCTTTTTTTTACAACCGAGCTTTTATATGTGTGTGTATGTATTCAAGTTGCAGGTATGAAAGTCAAAATGGAAGAGAAGATGCAACAATTTTTTTTTACCTTTTCAAAAGAGAAGAAAATATGCAACAAATTTTTACTTCTCTAAAACCCAAGCTTATATTAATTTTTGTATGTAATTTATAAAAGTAAATAAAAAATGAGAAAAAGATAGTGTTATGCGTTCTATGTTGTTTTTCATCTATAACAGCCAAAACTCATGACATGGTGAAAGCTAATGCGACGCTGCGTCCGTGAACGATACCTGATACTCTAAACAAGTAGAGCTGGCATAAAAGGTTACACGAAACCTGTTAAAACACGAACTTGTTAAGGTAAAACAGGAACACGAACACGACACGGTAACTAATCGTGTCATTTTTCCCAAAAGAAACCACACGAAAAGTTCACAGAAGTCTTGACTAATACTTTAAATAAACCGTTAAAGATACAAAAGGTCATAGGAATCTTAACTAACACATAACATTAATTATATTAATATTGATGGAGGAATGGGATGGAGAAATGAGGATGGAGTCCTCATTTTTTTTGATGGATGATAGACTGATAGAGTAGATGAGTGATGGAGATTTAGGTTTTTTTAAGGAGGCAGAAAATGATGCATAGGTATATTAGCACCTTTTATTTCTTTTCTGAGTTGTACCAATCTACTTATATGTTTAGATGCTTGTTGTTTCATGTTTAATATTACTTGATGTTTTGTTTAATATGTTTTAATATGTTTGTTATTTCTATCGTATTTTTATTTTTATTCAAGTAACACTCTACTGACAGGTAAGGACTTACCATACACGTTCACGTGCTACTTTCACTTTTTGGTAGGAGGTCCTCCTGTAAGTAATCTCTCTATATTTAGGTAGTTTTATCCTTGGGTAAGGGTAGGACTGTCTACATCATACCTCCCATACCCCACTTATGTTGAGATTGGGAACAGTTGATGTTATAACTGTTGTTGTTGCAGGGAATGGTGCATACTAAAGAGGCCGAGATAAAGAATGAAATGAAATTAGAATTTAGGGTTCCGTTAGTATTATATATATAATAATAGGTCTTAACCGACACGAATCTTAACAAGTCTTAACTGGCAGAAGCGGAGGGAACACGGGGCACGGGGGTGCTCAATAGGCCCAATTTTTATGGATTTTTATTAGGCCATGATCAATATTACTACAGGGATAACATATATGCTTCTAGTAGCACCTAACTTAAGTGCTACTAAGGCAAATTTATAACACAAATTTATATGTTATTCTCTGGAGACAGAGGTCATGGGTTCGATCCTCATCCCATGCAAAGATTGGAGGGCCTTCTCTACCATTTAGGTAGAAAAATGGAAGCAGCCTCTCTACTTAGGTAGAGGTAAGGTCTGCCTACATCTTAACCTCCCCCATACACCGTCGAAGTATTGGGGCTCAAAACCCGCAAAAAGCGACACTGTGCAGTTTCTTTCTTTCTTTATGGGGATATCATCGGTACTATAACCTTACGCAATCTTAGATACAACACCTCTTGGATATCAGAAATTTAATATGTACAATTAAAAACAGAATCTTTTCTGTTTAACAAATCTGCATGTAGTATATCCAGCCTCCCTCCTTTTTATCAAAAAAATAAAAATAAAAATCCCCTTCAAAGATTCAAGGGAACGTGAATACCATCAAGCAGACATCAAGGAAAGCTTCACAAGCAGTAAGCAAAATCACGAGTTCCCTTTCTCTCTCTCTCTTTTTTTTTTTTCTTTTTTTTTTCCTTTAATCGATTGTGTAATTGCTTCAATATCATTAATTATTAATTTTATTTAAAATTTCCTCTGTTTCAAAAGAAATTACTATGTGAATGAAATAGTAGTAGTATAATATAATAGTATTAATCTGATTAGGATTTCAGTGACGGGAATGCGGAAGAAGAAAGGGAACTAAAACATGGAATTGATGTGAAGGGTTATATACCATATATATATATATATATATATATATATATATATATATATATATTATTGTAGAGCGAATAATGTGGATTGTAAATTGGTGATCTCAAAATGAAGAATGGTATTTTGTTTGATTGCTGCAAATGGGTTATATTGGATTTTTGTGGTCTTTTACCATTGATCTCAATGATAATATTCATTTATTTTTTTATTTTTTTATGTAAATAACTTTTATATCATATTCTTAATAGTTTTATATTAGGGGATAACATATATGCTTCTATCTCCCTCTCACATTGATTTCAATCACATGGCTAAATGTTTTAAAAAAATTTAAAGATTGTGAGGGGGGAAGCATGTATGAA
>JAOEHQ010021438.1:0-25350 GCA_025447715.1 Asclepias incarnata
GCTGCTACTTCCCCTCACAATCATTTCATCACATGTTGAATTTATAAAAAAAATTTAAAAATCTGTGAGGGGGGAAGTATATATGAAGCTGCTTCTAGCAGCATATATGTTAAGCCCTTATTATATTACATAAAAAGGTTATAAACTGGCCTGTAGATTCGACTGTTTCAGTGGAAACAGTGTGATCAGGAATCAACATTGAATTTGCCTCCATTAACGTCAACATAGCCATCATATGAACAACAGATAGTAATTCAAACCATGAATCCGCAACACATACTTCCTGCTCGATCATCACAATACAGATCAGATCACAATTTACACAATCAATCTCCGTGAACATAATAAATAAATAAATAGTCCTTACTTGTCGTCCATCGTCTATACTTTTCCATTTGAATTCAATGAGTTCTCGAAACCCAAGCTCTAAAACGTCGAAAATCAAATTAAAAATGAGATCGATGAATACAAATTAATAGTTGATTACACCTTAAACATATATATATATAGTATTAATTCAAATCGAAAATGATCAAACCTTGATCAGTAAGGCCAACTAATAGAGACAGATATTCCTCCGATGCGCGTAGCAATTCAGGAACAGCTGATACATCTGCAGTATATATGATGTTACACTTACAGATCCTTAAAACATAATAATAATTATATATATATATAGAGAGAGAGAGAGGTAAGAAACGGCAAACATATATATATATATATACCTGCAGTTTGTTGGGCTAGAAGAGCGATTTGATTTCGAAAAGAAGTAAGACGATGAAGGAGATCCTTAGGAACAAGGGGTTTAAGTGGTTTTGAAATATTAGTAGTATTGGTAGGAGCACGAATAGAAGAAGGAACAAGTATAATTACTAAAGGGATCTTCATTGGCTTCTTATTGCCACCTCCAACTCTATACACAGAAACTGCACACCCCATTTTTTGCTCGCTCTTAATTGCAAAACACCAACTTTTAATTTGTTATTTCTTTCGATCGTTAGTTATTATAGATTATATATATATATATATATTATACATTATTCTATATACATAATATATACAACACACAGGTATAGTATAACTGTTCTTGTACATGTAAATATTATATTAGTATTAATTGCTAAGAAAGAGAGAGACAGAGAGAAATATATATGGGCAAAGCACGTGATATATGATCAGATGAAGATGAAGAAGCGATTAGTAGTTATGAAGCTTCTTGTGTTATGGAGTCACATGGGGGGTTCCAAGCAGGCGTAACCTTTGTTTATAAGTACGTGTTTGAAAAGGTTAGTGTGACAACCATTTTTATACGAACCAACTTAATATATAATCTGAAATGAAATATATCCAGCAATTAACTTGAGTAATTTGTCCGAATTGAATTATTTATAATGTGTATCCAAATTTTCAATATTTTTATTAAATGTATCGATCCGGTGACATTTTAATTTTCCGTATATGGATAGCACATGCCGATTTTCATCGATTCTCATGTTATCAAAAGTTTCACTAGCTACGTACATACGTATAATAACAATATCTGCAATATTAATTGATCGATACACACACAGTGGCGGAGCCACATATGAGGGGTGGTTCAAATGCACCTCCAATTTCAAACGAATTTTAGAGGTTTAGTGTAAATTTATAGGTTTTTAGTGTAAAATTGTAGGTTTTTTAGCGTGTGCACCTTGAAATTTTTTATATTCCAAAAATTGTGAACCCAAAAAAATATTTTCTGGCTCCGCCACTGTACACACAATAAAATAAATAAATATATATATATATATATATAATTAAACACTTGTCTTGGCCATATATATATATAATATGCTTAAACTTTTTGTGATAGTATTAAATACTTGGTATTAAAAAAGAACGCACTCGTGCAATGGAAAGTTGTCTCGATCGATCGATCATGTACTGAAAACTTGTAAGTACGTGTGATGCGCAATGATATGATGCATTGTAACACACCTGTATAGCTAGTAGCTAGCTAGTTGGATTAAAAAAATGGCACTAGCTAGGTAGCAGCTCAGATCTCTTAGTGTGAACTGATCATTCATGGCAGATAACATGCATGTGCATGTACATGGGTTATTGTGTTGATTGACCGCATATTAAGGACCAGACTACTACTTAATTAGCCATTCATTTAACTAAATTAATTGGTAATAGTACGTACGTACATTTCATTTTCTCTAATAATAATTTACTTTTAAACCATATACGGATTAATTACAAAATGTATAATGCCGTATGAAGTCGGTCACAACATAATTAAACAAATATAATTTGAACAAATTATTGATAACAAACAATTTGGTAATTTCTTTCTTAATTCTTACGTAAACCGATTTATAAAAGTATGTTCGTTCACTGCTTTAAAAAGAAATATAATTAATTAAAAAGATTTTGTTATTGCTTTGTGACGTGTATGATTCTAAGTAACGATAAGATCTCATATCGATTCTTCTCCACAAATTAGCTAGTTTAAAGGTTCATTGTATACTTTAACATGCAAATTCTAGTATACGCCACCTTTCCCCTTTTATTAACAGAAGAAAAATGTTACTCACAAAGAAAATAAACAAATATTTTATTACTAAAATATTATTAGAATAAAGAGATTAAAAAAAGAAAATTTTGATCCATTCCATATAACACATCACTTTGTATAATGTTTCTGTAATTTCTTTATAAGATGCAGTATTTCTCTATATTGTTAAGTAGAAAGAGTTGATATATAGTAGATAGCTAGGAGCGATTCTCTAATACATTAATGGTATCGAGTTCATACATTAATGAAAGTTTAAGGATAAACAATTTATTAAAGAAAATTCTTTTTGAATCATAGTCAAAGACTATCTTAATCTTGATAGTGTAATAAAAAATGGAATTAGAAAAAAAAACAACTCTTCTATTAATAACCAATAGAAACCTTTCTTCTAACATTCAATTGGAGAAAAATCCCACTAATTTTTAATTATCTCATTATTTTTTTATTTTATTTAAATATCACATTTATGAGCCTTACATGAGATAAAATATCTTATTAAATACTTAGTTTTAATAAAGATATTACATTTTATAGTCTTCAACTAGAAAAAATCTAGATAATTAAAATTTCTCACAATTTAATTATAATATCTCCAACATGTTATAAATAAGATCTTTTTCTTTCATAAAAAACAAACTTTGTCTTTAGGTTAAATACAAATACAAAATTAATTTCTAAAAAGTTTCAAAACTTAAGTTAACAAAAAAAAAAGTTAAAATATATTAATTATATTATTATCATTCATATATATTGGATGAACTAATCGATAATTCATATTTAAATTTATATTATATCAATAATTCACATAAAATTTTCAAAGCGCTATTATTTTTAAGTTATATTGCGCTATATTTGTCATAATGTATTAACTGGAAATATCAAGTTATATCAAAATTTTAAAACTATTATGTTGTATTAAATTTAAATATATAATGTTTTAGCATGTAGTTATTTAAAATTTAATAAAATTCAATTAATCCATACATAAATTTCACCACTAAATAACAATGTTTGAAATGTTTTTATATGTCATTTCTTTCCTTCCGTGTCTGTCCATTTATAAATCCTTAATTTCGTGAAACATTACAACAACAACAACGGTAACCAATCCGATCAAAGGTGAAAATGAGGAATTTCGTGAGACATATCCCTACACCCAAACTAATTTAAATGATAATAGTAGTAATTTACTATTTATTATGCATTAATCATATCCATAGTTGGTATTTGGTAAAAAGGAAAAACAAAGTGGGTATTTATTTTTATTTCCCCCTCCTTTAATTAATTATACTTTTTTACTGTGTAATAAATTGTTGTACATTGTACATAAATTATTGTATATTGAAGAATAGAAATTAAAAAAAAAAAGTTGAAATAAAAGAACCCAAACAAATAATCCGTAATCTCCGCAATAATAAAGAACAAAATGGCCCGTCTTTTTCTCCACCTCGATCAGCCTTCCCAACCATGCCCAACATGAATATTTCCCCCACAGAATACCACGGTTTAATGATCACACCCACGTTGGACACCACCATAGTACGTACCTCACCCACATAGACACCAAGCGATACCCCATGCTCCTATGAATGATTAACGTAAATTTATATTTAATTACCACACCTCATTACTACCACCAAGGTAGCTAATTAAATCTTTGGGTGGTCAAAGAAATGGTCTGAAACGATTATAAAAATATCTTAATCAAGACGCATATATTTGAATCAAAAACACATTATTATAATCTAAACAAGAAATACCTAATTCATTTACCCGTTTTTACCATCTCCCAAACGAAATTAAATTACAAATATATCTTTGAAAGCGACACATCCCCATGCCATGCAATAGTATTTGATAGTTATCATATCATAAATAAAGCATGGGACATACGGAGGAGAAAATGATAGAGCGATATTGTTATGGGTTGTCACCTGAAGTGAGAAGACTTGTTGCTGCTTTCAGACCTACGACTCTTCAAGCTGCGGTTAGTGCTACTAACCAGATGTATCTAACACGGGGGAAGGAAGTAAGAGGAAGAGTGACGATACCACGGGAAACAAAAAGAGTAGTGGTGGTGGTAACAAGAGATTTCAAGCAGCGAGAAATTTTGCAATTGTCGCGGAAGGGCCGAAGAACTATACCGGTTCGCACCCCAAATGCAACCGTTGTAGTTATTATCATGTGGGGGAGTGCCCGTATTGTCAAAATTGCAAGAGAGCTGGCCACTATACAGGAGATTGTAGAATCGTGGGAAGAAACGATGCAAGAACGGGAGGTTGTTTTGAATGTGGGAGCGTTAACCATTTTATTCGTAACTGTCCAAATCTCAACGAGCACCCATTCACAACGTTGTCCCCGCCAGAAATAACAATGGTGGAAATCGTGGTGGAAATCAAGGTGAGAATCAAGCGGGAAATCAGGCTGGCCGGGGTAGAGCTCAAGTATTTGCTCTAGACGCTCCCGAGGCACGACGTGATCCTAACGTCGTGATAGGTACATTTCCAACCAACAACCATTATGCTTCGGTATCGTTTAATTTTGGTGCGGAGAAAAGATTTATGTCGTTAGAGTTTAGACTCTTAATTGATATAGATGCTTTACCTATGAACGAAATATACTTGGTTGCATATGCTAACGGTAACAAGTCTGAAGATAGTGATCATTAGTATAAAGTGGTTGTCCAAGGTTCTTGCCGATGTTGGCTGCTATGAAAAGGTGGTACGAATACCCCTCCCAAATGGTGAAACCTTATTAGTACAAGGAGAACAAGTCGGGGAGGGAGTTGAAGATCGTTTCGTCGATTAAAATCTCGAAATTCGATAAGATCAATGTCTCGAAATATTCTAATTTCTCTTTGTGTGATAACTTTGGTTATTACATAACCTCATTCGTTCGAGCATCCGTGTATAACGGTTTATATTGTGATTATACTATGTAGTTATATTTAGGCCTTGTATGGGCGAGGGTTAAATATAAGTACATACTAGGAATCACATATATCTGGTAGATATGGTCTCATTCGTTCGAGCATTCGTGTATATAATGGTTTATGTTGTGATTATACTATGTAGATATATTTAGGCCTTGTATGGGCGAGGGTTAAATATATTTACATACTAGGAATCACATATATTTAGTTGACGTACTACTCAGCTTTATCGTTTATCTGTTGTCTTGAGGACATCAGGATAGTTTATTGAACTATTATTAATCAAGCATATGTGCAAGATTGATTAATGGATTCGTGGTTTCACGTGATTATCTATGAGACCGGTGTATACGTGAAATGACGCGAGTGGTAATGTATTATTCACGTGGTGGGAACGCTGCGGGGAACCCTATATGTAAGCGCGAATAATACATTACCAGGAGAGCCATTTAAGCGTATATACATAGGGTCAACTTCAGGGATTCGGAATTATTTTCGGGAGGTACTAACCGTTAGTTAGTACGATCGCAGTCTATATCTCTAAGTCATTGTGGGCCTATAGCTTAATTGCTACTTAAGACCTGTTTGACTATCTCTGTGTCATGTGTATCGTTCAATGGTACAAGTTCATGTATAGCGTTCAAAGATGCAAGCTCGTGTGTAGCGTTCGTATAGTGTTCCTGTGTTTAATATCTCGGATCAAGATACCCGGTTCAATTCTAGATTCTATGGCGAGCGTTTCAGAAATTTTCTGGTAAGAGGATCTATATGTGTACGGTTTATCATCCACAGAGGGATGAACAAAGTGAATGTATTGTCTTGGATATATGCTAAGTGCATGTGTAATCGATTTCAGAGGCCGTTGGGAATTTCATCGGTCATGGGCAGAATTTTCTTATAAGTAGCAGTTATCGTTCCTGCATAAAGTGCTTCAAAAGAACACTTTATGGTCGTAAGTGTATATCACCCACTTGTGGGCTTGATTCGGATGAATGTAAGCTACAACTTTCGAGGTCGTTCAGATAACGAATGACAAGAGCGCCAACTGAACAACTCAAGTGAAGTACGATCAATTTGTTTAGAGTTTATTGGAATTCCAAGCACGTTCCTAAGTATTTAACGTGACGATTTCATGAGGGACACGTATCTTTATCTATCTTTATCTACCCTTTAGCGAAAGCTAAATTTCGGGGACGAAATTCCTACAAGTCGGGGAGGATGTAACAACCCGTATTTTATTAACGAGCGATTAGTTCTAATCTCAGTCAATCACGATCATTAAATTCTTGGATTTGGAGAATTTGGGTTTAAACTCGTTTAGTGTATCCTAATTTGCGTAGAACTATTAGCTATCTAGATAAAATGCCTACTCAGAATGCCCAAAGTTATACGTTTAGAAAGTCGGATTTTTCAGATATCGCGAGTAAATGATTCGTAATATATTTCGGAAAATGTTTATCGGTGGTTTAAGTATTAACGAAGAGCTCGTTAATACGTTTCATAAAATATAAGTTTCGAGTTTTAACTTTGAACGAGACTCGTTTACGGCTGTTTATTTAATCTGTTCGATATCCGTAAGCTAAACTGGTGTCTAAAATATCTCATTTAATCAACTAGTTAGTTGATTATTTGGATCATTTTACCAAAAAAATCAAAGAAAGAAAAGAAAGAAAAACTTCTTGAGGAAGGAAGAGAGTTTCAAGAACAAAATCATCATCCAAAATCGTTTGTGATCGATTCGGGTCTCGTGTTTTCACTAAAGATCATCATCTCGGTCATCTCTACGTAGCCATATCATTTTCGGGATCGTTTTCAAAGATTTCAAAGATCATTGTAAGTGATTTTAATCTATTTTTATCTTAAACTTGATTCATATCGATTGTTATTACTAGCAAATGAAAGTATAGAGCTCGGTTTGTAAGTGGTTAACTCATTTTGGTCCAAAATGTCATTTTTCGATAAAAGGAAATTATAGATTGAGTTTGGAATCGTGGGTTTTGGTAAAAAGAAGTTGGTTATGCTCGTTTATGCTAGAATACCATTGTGTCAAAGTTTCGGGTGTTATCTTGGTCGTTTACTAGTTGATCATGGCTCAAAATGGTTCAATAATTGAAAGAAACTCGTTTTTGGCCGTTTGCCCAGTTGGTGCGGCGCATGGGGGAGTCCATGCGTCGCATATTGAGCACTTAAACAGGTCCTTTTGGTCTCGAAGTACATTAGTGCGCCGCACCTCTATGAGGATGCGCCGCATGAACACAGTTTTGGGTCTTGGTGCGTCGCATGATGTGTGTGATGCGCCGCATGAAGTTGTTTTCCAGAATTGAGTTTAGTCCCGACTTGAATTAGTGCGACGCATGCACTAGGCCATGCGCCGCATATCACCTTTGTTTCCCCATATCGACTTTTAACTCGTATCCAAGTGTGTTTAAGGTCGAGCTTTGGTTTCCTAACTCGTATATCATTACAATTACATCGTTTGACACGAATCAAAGTATCTAAATGTTTAACATTTCAAATCATGTTCGTGTACGTTTATGAATCGTCTTTAACTCACGTTTAGTCGTATCAAATCACTCGTTATGGGCATTAAGGCATGATAGCTAAGTAGTATTACGTAGGATACTCATTGTGGAGATATAATTCTCACAATCTTTCGCGAATTATCATAGGTTCGGATATCGGTACATTGCGATCGCGTATCGTTCAAGTGTGATTTCATTTCTTCACGAATTGTTAAGGTGTACGTTTAGCGCGTGTTTAGCAACTGTACGATTGTTCTCATCGCGTATATCTAAGGTGAGTTCCAGTGTCCCCTTTTTCTATATATTTTGGGGCTGAAAAGTATATCAAACGTATATGGTTCAAAGGTTTATTTACCACGGTTTATCGATTTGAAAAGGTTTATGGATTACGAGGTTTATGGTTTAAAGAGGTTTATGGTTTACAAAGGTTTATGGTTTAACGGTTTATGGTTTACAAAGGTTTATGGTTTAAAGAGGTTTATGGTTTACAAAGGTTTATGGTATATGGTTTATGGTTTACAAAGGTTTATGGTATATGGTTTATGGTTTACGGTATTTGGTTTATGGTTTATGGTTTACGTACAAAGGTTTATGGTTTAAAAGGTTTATGGTTTAAAGTTTATTGATTGACCTAGTTCTATTTAAAAGTATTTCATAGCCATTTACGTGTATTTCAATGTGTTTAAGGAAGAGGTTTATTTTATGTATAATGTGTACTTGAAATTTGGTCGCCTTGGTTTAGTTTAGAGCTCTAAGATTTGGGAGCTCAATTGTTTAGAACTCTAAGATTTGGGAGTTCACTTGTTTAGAATCCCTAAGCTTTGGGGGATTCACCTGGCACTTGCAAGTTGCTGTTTAGACCCTGGGGGTCAACATAAGAATAATACCCGCCTCTGTGGTCGGTAGTGTTCTTATGGTTGTTTATGGTTTATTTAGGGGCCTTATGACAGTACACAAATAAATTATACATGTGTTCATGTTTATGGTTAGTAAATGGCTATCAAATGGGTTTATGTATATGTTTATCGAGTATATGATGTTTATCGAGTATATGGTATATAAGGTCAATCAAAACCTGCGAACTCACCAACTATTTCGATAGTTGACCCTCTCCAATTTTAATGCTTTTCAGGGAATCAGCAGTAAGCTTTCGGGAAGTACAAGGATATCAAGAGCATTTAAACTTTTGTAATAGTTAATGTATCTTGAATATTTTATCTTGTACTTGTGTTCATTTAAATTCGGGTTCCAAATATGGATGGTTTTGATCCGTTTTTGTAATCCTGGTTAACAACTTCGTACTTGTATTATACTTGTACGGGCAAGCATATATTGTAATAACAATTATGTTTTGATAAGTACGCAATTTACCTGTCTAACCTCGGTTTCCGCCTTCGCGGGGTGTGACATCTCGCGTCGCGAGGGCCTTTGGGTCGCGTCGCGATCGTGCTGTTTTCTTGACTCGCGCAGCGATGGGTCCTTCCTCGCGCCGCGATTTTCTGTTCTGTCCGGAAACTTCATTTCGTTGTAACTTTTGATCCGTACATTCAAATGTCAAGTTTAATATATCCAGGGAATCGTATTAAGATAACTTTTAACATGAAAACACTTTCGTAACTTAAATTTGTGTTCGGTTTCTGAGCGTCGATTCTTTCATTCGTAACTCTTTTGAGGGAATGTTTTGGTCGTTTTGGGGATTGTAGTTTGTCTTTATCTAGCTAGGCCTCGTGTTTGAGGACTCGTGTGTTGACGTATGACTTGTTTAAGTAGGTTGTGATCGCGGTTGAGCATTGGACGTTGAATTCACCTTCGCGAGTTACCGTTAATCGTATTTAACACTTCAGGTGAGTTCGTAGCCCCTATCTTGTTGCTTTGGGGTGGAAAGTGTACTTGTTTTTATAAATGAGTGTCGATAGTTTATTTTGGTACAATGTAGTAGTCTTGGATGCATGCTCATTGTGAATGCCTTGTCGTGATGCGTCTCGGGCATATGATTTACTTGTTGTTGGTCGATCATCCTTGAATTGATCGTCTTAGGTTGTCCTCTTTAGATGGGCACCCTTGAACACGTCGGCATTGATTTGTTAACCAAATGCGCACCTGCCAAGTGCACTCGACCTACATCCCTCCTTGAATGGGAACCCCGTGTAGGACGTGATACCTTTCACTGGAGGGTCATGAGGACTTAGGTGAAAGGCGAGGGGTCACCGTATGAGACGGTGTTGTTGATTGTGATTGTTGTAGTTGGTCGATCATCCTTGAATTGATCGTCTTATGTTGTTATTGATAGTTAATCATCTTTGAATTGATTAACTTGGTTGTTGTATTGTTGATTGAGCTAGATGTGCTATTTGTGTAAGTCATAGTGCCAATATTACGGATTTACTGTAAGTGCTTCCCTTGGCCCTACTTGTACATATTGATGTATCGACACAAATTCTTTTGTTATTAAAACTTACGAACTCACCAACCCCGTGTTGACGCTTTAGTACACTTTTCAGGTAATGAAGGGAACCCGAGGCCAAATGCTTGATGTGTTGATGATAGAGCTTGCTGGACTGGATCAAGGGAGTTGCGCATCTTTTGTTAGATTATTGGTTATAAGGAAATGCGCACTTGTTAGCGCTTCCTTGATTGACTATTTTCTTTCACAAGTCATGAACTCGTATGAACCCTTCATGCGGGGTTTAACGTTGGTAATCACGCACTAGTATTGCATTGTAAAAAAATATTGTAATGTGTTTGATGGAATTGTTTATGCATTGTATGCCTTGGATTTCCTATGAAATCATTGTTTCATTTAGCGTTGCTCTATTTAATTCCATGTCGTGCTGTATCTTCTTGGCATTCCATGTTTTCCGCCTAGGTGGGGTGTTACACTAGACTAACTTAAAACATTGTCACATAGGATTTATCCTACGTGGCATCCTCATAATATTTTAACTTTTCTTTATACTAGCATGGTACCCGCGCGTTGCGGCGGATACCATTGACATGGCATATGATGCCGTGATTATCGAAAACAGTATAAGTGAACAATTAGTTAAGCAAGAATGCTAAATACAGGGATTACACTTTACATAATATTAGTGTACATCCCAAATAATAAAACTATAATTCAACATAACTAAACATTTATAAAACCTTATTACAAAATTCTTGAAGTCGCCAAAAGATCCAAAAATGAAATACTCATTAGCTCCAAAATAACAATCTTCAAACCCCTTGAGGTCATCAAACCGACCTTTCATCCACTGCCTTGAAGCCACTGTGCATACTTTAATATATCACCACCAAAGCCCAAATAGCCCAATAGTTCATAAACTATAGAATAGAACCCACCTCTCACTAATGAACCTTTGTTTCTAAAAAAATTCCGAAAGCAAATTCCATGCATTTCATACATCTCATCCTCATCATTTCTAATACCCAATTTACTACCAATTCTGTACTACACCAATCCAACACATAGTCACTGCCAAACATATCAATCCTCCCCCTTATGACAGACCCACCCCATATCATCTCTATAACTCCTAAGAAATGAGCAAAATATATTACCCCAACCATATTACATTTTTCCGAAATTAGATACCCTGCACCCGAAATTACATTTTGCCGTTAGCCCTTAAAAGTCAACTCTGCAACTTTCAAAATACCATGAAACATAAAAAATGGTTGTCAATGAAGAACCTATGTCCTATATGCAAAGCAGAACCCATGAAACAGAAATAACTTGTAAGACCATATTTATCCGGTTTACTTGATATCATCCATGTAAATACATGTATGAAAAGGTTTCTCCAAGTCGAGGAGAATTATGGAACAGAAGAAATGGAATAGTAAAGATTCATTTTCCACTAAACAGGTTTATTTTTCTTTTAAACAATCACAATTACACTCCATTAAAACTAAGAAGTAATACACAGCAAAAGCAAGGAACCTGGTTCAGAAAATAGGTGAGAAAGGCACGAATGGCTTCTCGGTTTGGCTTTGAAACATCTTCCCATAAAGGGTGTCCGCCTCCCACGATAGCATACCTGTTGAGTCATTAGCTTAGCATGCTTGCAAAATTAAGCCAATTTGACAATTGAAAAAAAAAAAAATTAAGAATTGTAGATGAAAGTTAAAAACGACTTACATATACAAATTATGCGTCGTGTAATACTTCTCTATACACTACAACCTAACTAAAACCTTTGATTAATGGTATCAAGCATTTTAAATCCTCCATATAGTGGAGTCATGTGGAACCAAAACACTACAATCAATTTCTTTTGTAATGAGCATGCTGCAACTTCCATTAGACATCACAAAAATGAGTATAGTAATATTAAAACTTGAAAAATAACTTTAATAGCAAATCCAATTTTCTGCAAAAAATAAAACAAAAATAACAATATCAAAAATACCTTAATAAATCGAATATGGATACGAACAGCAAGACTCTTAACTCAAGCATCTACATATATTCATGGAAGTTGCCCTGCATACCTTAAGAGATTCGATTTGCTCCATTGTCATACGTTGCCCTGCAAAGATTCCAAAGCGGAGCTAATCTAAATTTATACAACCAGAAATAGTCAACCTTAAGACATCAAAAGCAATTGGAAACTTCAAAACCAACCTATTCTCTATGCCTTCGACAAATATGATACAAATATGATAAGCTCACTAAGAGACATTAATCGCGATTGTTGACAACAAAACTACAAAATACATATACAATAAGTATTGCGATTTCAAATAGTTTGTGCAAACAAACTTATCCGTACAGACAAATTACAACACGTTACTTAGAGAACCATCAATTTCATCAATACAAACAGTAGATGTTAATAACAATTTGGATTAAAGGGCAACAAAAAGCATACATTTTAAGATGGGATTAATGCTTATAGAGTTACAGAACCAAGCCCATAAGTCTAGATGTGGTCCACCAGGTAAAATCACAGGAAGCATAGTTTTGATTAACACAAAAGAACCAAAATAAAGGGAACCTCGGATAGGAACCAAAATCACATCAAAATCCCGAATTATAGTAAGTTAACAAAAATATTAGTGAACAATAATCATAATTTAATGATAAAAAAATAAATGCAGTGAATAGGTTGGTGAATTCAAAGTGCATAAACAATGTGGCTAGTCAAATATTTAATTATAGAAAGTTACCAAAAATAATTATGAATACTAATCACAATTTATAATGAATATCACTTTGCTGGTTACGTCGAATTACAAAAAATGAAATAAATTACAAAGAGAGAATCATAGAGAATCAACGGGTTAAATTGAACAATTGTAAGTGTAGTACCAAATTTATAATGAATATCACTTTGCTGGTTATGTTGAACACCTACAATTCAAGAACAAAAAAATAATTTGAATTAGCAGAACTAAAGGCAAAATTAGCACCAACACACGCTATTTGGCAATTTTCTTTAAAAAAAAAATAAACTGATCTAATATATGGCAATTTTCTTATAAAAAAAAAAATTGTATCCAATAAATTAAAATTAAAAAGATTTATAACAATTGAAAAAAATAAAAAGATTTATATGAATCACCAATTTAATAACGGTGGTGTTGGTGCCCAGGTCTGAAAAATAAAACAAAAAAAAGTAAGAATAAATAAATTTGAAAAATAAATTAAAAATAATTATAGTTCTTGATGAAACTCCCAAATCTAAAAAAAAATAATAATAATAAGATTTGTATCAATCACCAATTGATGGCGGCGATGACGGCGGTGATGTTGCAGAGTCATAGGGTTTGTCGAAAAAGATCTGAAAGATGAAGCAAAAGATTAGGAAAAAAAAAATTAAAATAAAAATAAAGAGATAGGCCGGCAATTTGATGTCTTGCCGGCAATTTGATGAATTGTGAAACACGTCGGAAAGGTAAGTAGATCGATGATGGTGGTCTTGCTTTTGCTACCAATCTTCAATAGTTCAATAGTAGATCGATGATGGTGGTGCACATATTAGTGGCGGACGGTGGTGCAGAAAGATGTGTTGATGATCGGTCGGTGGGCGGCGGCGGACAGTGTGTGGTGAGAGAAGAAAAGGGTTTGTAGGTGAGGATCCGGTGTGTGTGTGTGTGTTTTTTTTTTTTTGTTCGTTTTGTTCGTGAAGGTATATGTGGGTGGGGGTGTGTTTTTTTTTATGGTAAAGGGAATGTGTTGGAAAAGGGAGGGTATTTTTGGAAGAGTGGATGGATGAGTTAAAAAAGCAATGGAGATGGAGGGGCAATATAGGCAGTTCAGTTCACTTTTTTGAGAATTTGGGGGGGGGAGGGGGGGGGGTTTTTTTTTCCCCTTTATAAAATAGTATAGATTATATTTACTAGTACTAATTCCCGTGCGATGCACGGTTTGA
Source organism: Asclepias incarnata (assembly GCA_025447715.1). Taxonomy (NCBI): domain Eukaryota; kingdom Viridiplantae; phylum Streptophyta; class Magnoliopsida; order Gentianales; family Apocynaceae; genus Asclepias; species Asclepias incarnata. The sequence continues at coordinate 14,392 of JAOEHQ010021438.1, forward strand.
CTCATAATTATTTATATTATGCACAAACAAATAGAAGAATGAATTGTTTCCGGAATAACATTGCCATAGTGTCTAACCAGTGCCACCAAAAATTATAACATGATTAGAAACAAACATGGAGATTATCAGATAAATCTTGACAAGTGATGCTTCCAATTTATGTACACAACCGAAACCGACCACTATTAAAAATATTCATAAAAGCCCACTTGCCAAATCCAAATCCAAATCCATAAAGTCATAACTTATCTACATATAATAAGATTTATATATATATGTTAGGTCCGTTTTTAACGCACAATGGTCTTAAAATGATTATGACAAACAAAGTATGTTTATAAAAACTATTTGGTATAAACCAGTTTTAATAAACAATACTTAGAAGATAAAAACAATAACTTTTATAAAGCAATAACACTTAAACAAATTTAGTAAATGTAAATGCAAGGATAAAGAACACAAAGTATTTTCAAAGTATTTGATTTATTAATGAATAAACAAATACAAGGTTGTGCGGAAACAAAATATTTGACAAATCAAATATTTCAACAACCTTTGAAAGAGACTATGATCTAAGGTAATAAATACCTAAGAGTAAATGTTCTAATTCTAAGTGTTTGCTTTTGTCGTGATAGTATTAACTATGAAGTATAACGACTTGTGTTTTTCTCTGTAGTTAATACTAACATTTACACCTTCTATTTATAGACAAAGATATGTATACGAATATACAAATCTTTATACGTATAAATAAGGTATTTGTACATGAGAGATATTTATGCATGTGTTGCATTAAATGTCCTCGATATACGGGTACAAGAAAGTCTTGCTCTACAAGTATACTGCGTATAAAACTTGAGTGTATTTGCAAGTGGATATCTTCTTGGAATTTGTGCAATGTTTAGTCAGTACATTACACAGCTTCAGTCTTCAGTCTTGATCAGTTAAGAACTTCACTGGTCTCCGCAACGTGAAGGTCTTCAGTCTTCGATTGAACCTGAATGCTTCAGTTAATAGATCATGACTGGAGTAAGTCCAGTGAGACATAATCTGGAAGACTCCAGACTATTATCACTGACTTAATATTTCCGAACAAATTAAAACATTCCAGTTTCACTAAACTGGTAGTGAAGACTGGACTAACAAATTCCCCCTATTTGTTCTGAAATAAAAACCTAAGTCTTTTGAAATAATCTAAACTCACTTTATAGATCATCAGTGGTTTAGATATATTCTTGTAGTTTTCTTTTAGACTTAGTTATATCTAAATGCTTGTGGAAAGTCTATGTAGTACTAAAATATGTGAAATTTGAAAGTACAATTACATAGATTTAACAAATAATAATTTACAAACAGATAGATTTGTCAAGGAAAGGCTATTTCTTTGATGGTCTCGATCCAGTAGCCTCTTCAGATGCCTTCCTCTTGACTGGAGCAGTTGGACTGGTTGGTTTCATTCCCAGCTTTTCTTCTAACTCTTTCTTGACAGTCATCTTTGATTGAACTGCCATCAACCAGGCTTGAGTTAGATTTGTCTTTGGTTGAGCTCTGAGAATGGGCACCATTTCCCTGTGTTCAGTGAATCCAAACCTGTGAACTGAAACTCCCTTCAACTCTTCAGGTGCACTACCTTCTCTGGTGATGACCAAGTTGCTAAGCTTCAGTGGAGTTTGCCCAGTTATTTTGACATCAATAATCTTTGCAAGATTATCTCTGTGTTTCATGAAGAACTCATACTGGGTCTTTATATGTTCCAACTCCTTAGCTTTCAACACTGGATCTTCTTGCATAGGTTTAAACTGAGATAGGTCAGTGTCACAAACAGTTTTACTGGAAGGTTGAGCTCTAGGCTTGACTGAAGGTTTTGATCTTCTTTCAAGTTCTCTTTCTACCTTCTTCACAGTATCCAGAATGCTCTTTCTGGTGGCAGCTTGTGCTTCAATTCTTTCTTGCACAAGTTCTGGGATTGGTTTGTTGAAAGAGAGGTGATCAAGTTCTTGATTTTGCTTAGTGTACTCCTTGGTGACCTCTAATTCAACCTGATCTTTCACGGCTTGAATGATTCTGGAATCACTCTTGATCTTCTTATATTTTTCTAGTGGGATGCTTAGAGATTGAGCATCGATGATATCAAGAGTCTCCATTTTCTTGTGTTGATCCCTTTCTCTTTGTTTGGCATCTTTGGCAGAAATGTACTGGGAGCTTACAATCTTTTGTAAGGCTTCCAACTTTTTGTCACTTACCAAAGGCACCGAGACTGGGAAGCCGGTTTCATCAATCTCCAGTCCACCTATAACTTTCCTTGGTTGGGCTACTTCAACCATTTTTCCCTTTTCTTTTTCACTAGCCCTGGCATCAGTACCAGCTGTAGACTTGACCAGTTGTTTTTCAACTTGTTTGGCACTGGCATCAGTACCAGCTTTTGACTTAGCCAATTTCTCCTCAGCAGCTGCTTCTTTAGCTAATCTGGCATTCATTCTTTCTTCAATACTGGTGGTTTGTTCCCCCTTGGAGTGTGCTTTGTCAAATTTCTCCCAGTCGATCAGACCAGATTGTTCCAGTGGCAAAGTAGAAAGTGCACTCCAGTCTTTTCTATCACCAACCAGTTTGAGTGAAATGGAGAGAAGCCTGATTGTTCTTGACAAATTGTAGAGATCTTGATTTTGATTATTGATTGACTTGTGGATTATATCAAGATCTTTGGACAAGGCTGCTGGAACTTCAGTAGGTTTCTTCACCAGTTCAGCAATCTGGGAAGCTTGACCTTGAACACTTGAAGTTAGTGAATCAACTTTGGTTGATACATCAGTAAGGGCTTGTTTCACTGCTTCAGTAGTGGTTCTGGTGATCTCAGATATCACGCTTTTTATCTGGGTTGAGACTTCAGTGGCAATTTTTGAAGAGATGGAGTTGCTGAGCTCCTGTACCACATCAGTCTTTATTTTCTCTACTACTGATAGACTGATGGCAGACTTTAAATTGTCTTCATTTAGGTCTGGTCTAGCCACCAGTTTATCAACTTCAGTTTTTACTGTCTGAACCTCCAGCTTTAAATTTTCCACAAAAGATTGAAGATTTTCTTTGTAGGACGCCTGGACTTCAGTTTTGGTCAGTAAAAATGCCTCCTTAATAGCACTGGATAGACCATTGCTGGCTGTCACCAGGTCATTCAGTTTTGAGGCCACTTGAGATTGTCTCTCTTTCTGGAGAGAAGAGAGAGTAGAAGAGTTTTCCAGTAGAACCTTTTGTAAGTCCTCCACCTTTTTGAGAAGGTTTTGGACTTCGGCATTTTGTTGTTCTAGACTGGCATCACCTTCAGGTGTCTGGAGTTGTGCAGTAGTAAGAGATTCAAGAGTGAAGTCCAGTTGAGCTTCGGATGAATTTTGTTGTTGAATGGGCTCTTCTGGAACTTCAACCGCTTGTACTGTGGTTGTCTGGGACCAACCAAGAAACCATGAGCAGCCCTAAACTCATCAGAGAGATCCAAGCGAGGTTCATATTGTGGTCCAAACACATAACTTGGCTGATGACCAGGGGCAAAATATGGTCTTTGATGGCTTGGGTGTGGTGGTGGTACATATTGTGGTTCATTTTCTGGTGGTGGTGGTGGAAAATGTGGTGGTGGTGGGATGTTTATTTCTGGGGGAGGTTGGACGTTGATGAGACTTGGAGTGGCTTCAGAATCCATCGGTGAATTCTCCCCAAGTAAATCCTCATCGAACTCAAAATCATCAACCAGATTTTCATCCAGTTGTGGCTCATCTACATCCCAAACACTCCTAAAATCTTCCAGTTGTGTTTGTTCAGATATGCCCTGGTTTTGCTCAAATGAAACAAAACCAGTACCAAGCTCAGTAGTGACTTCATTGCTTGGGATAGCTCTCACTGGGATTGCCTCAATTGCTCCAGAGCTATCAACTGGAGTAATATCACTGGCCGTAGACTGTGGAACCTCAACTTCCAGTGGTGAGTCACTGGTTGTTTCATTGGTTCGTGCAAGTGCAAGAGATGTGTCAGAAGTATGGCTATCAATGTTTTGTGCTGACACGGACTCTATTGTATGCTGGGCTGGCATACTAGCATCTTCACCAGTCACCCCTAAAGAAGTTTGGGGACTGGTTGCTTGCAGGTTTTCCCTTTGACTCTCTTCTGGATCCTTTTGGGAGGATCCAGAAGGGCTGGTTTGGGTATTAAGGTCCGTGGGCATATCGGACTTTTTCCTTAAGCGTCGGGATTTCTTGCCCTTTGGTGACACTGGAAGATCTTTTTGGAGATCTCCAGTGGTGGTTGAGGTGGTGGATGCGGGTAGTGGCTGGGAAGATAAGGACTCTTTGGGTTTAAAGAGCCTCAAAAGACCACTGGGACCTTTCCTGGTAATCACATCAGATTGTGATCCAGAAGAAGTCCCTGCTGGCTCAGCTTGTGTCACTGCACCAGTTTTAGTTGTCCACTGGAGCATACCATTAGAAATATCCACTTCCCCTTCTTCAGAAGAAGTGGATGAAAAATCTTTTGTGGTGTAATCAGTGGTGCTATACTCCAGTGTTGCATCCTCATACTGGTCACCCAGTATGTACTTAAAACAAACTGAAAGAAAACGAGGAAAAGAAATATGTTGTTTTCTTTTACCTTTCAGGTTGTCCACCAGTTGAGCGAATAGAAGCTCTGAGAAATCAACTGGTTGCCCCGCCCAGAGATAATAGCCTATCTCTAGTTGTTGAAGGTTAATCTGGTCCAAGCCACCAGAATTGCCTCCTAAACATTCCACAATGTTTATCCAGAAGTATCTCCATGAGACTGAAAGACCGCTCATGAAGATGGTTCCCTTTGTTTTCAACTCCCCCTCCTTCTCAGTTATACTAGAGTGGCCCATATATGCCAAGGCTTCTCTGAAATTTTTTCCTTTTAGCCTCTTGGCAAATTTCTTTCCCTCTGGAAGATAGTTCAGATTGAGGGCTGCTCTGAAAGTATCTAGGGATAGAGTACATTGAAGAGTACCACGCTTGAGTGTAAAAGAGATGGTGGCATCATCAACAATGTTTGCAGTGTACCAGAACTCACAAAGATACTCGAGATACATGCGTTCTGGGTCAACCACAAGAGCATAAGAGAGTGGGCATTTAGATAAAACATTATTGATTTTGCCCATGAGATCTTCAGTATGTACATTCAATCGGGCTTGCCAATTGTTCATATTAAGTTTTATGGATTGGGGAGTGAAAGTGGGATTATCATATTGTGATGATGCCTTTTTGACATCATCAACTGGATCGTATTCAAATGGAAGAAGATTTTTATCAACTTTGGGAGCCATTTATGCAAGGGAAAAATTGAAATTGAATTCTGTATATGAAAGTATTTTAGGGTTTTTGAAGAAGATAAAGATATGAAGAGTTTGAGAGAATGTGAATTGAATGAATGGAATATGAAATAAATGAATTTCGAAGGTATATATATATAGTGTATTTAATACGGAATTTTCATTGAATGTAAAATAGTAAATAAAATTTATTATTTTCCAATTTTGATCTGTTTTGAAATCCGCCGAAAATATATAATATTTTCACATCCGCATTAAATGCTACAACTGTTGCTTTTTCATTTACCCATAAAAGTACTCATTTCTTATTCAAAATATCTTGACACGTGGAATACAAGTAAAAAAAATAAAATATCTTTTCCACGTGGCCAAGGATAGACCAAGAGTTTATAACCGTTGTAAAACACATAAGGACTCAAAAGACACATCTATTGACTGAAAGGTCAATCAGTTTCACTGGAGATCCCTCCAGTGAGCAAGGTGACTGGAGACTTCCAGTAAAACATTTTAGAAAAAAAAATTTCTAGAAAGAAAATTAATTCCCCCTAAGAAGTAAATTCTTTTTAAGGACAAAAAAAAGTTTTTGAGCCTTCCCTTAGAATATATATTCAGAAAAACGGTTGAGCTAAGCCAGTGTTCACCTAGGCGTTCGATTGCATTAGCTTCCTTGTTTTCTAAATACCAAGAATCTGATGACCATACCAGTGTCACTGAGGCGTTCATAACATAGCCTCCAGATTCAAGGATTTAACATTCCCAACTCACTGATAAGATGCTTAAAAGTTTTATCATCTAAAGGTTTTGTAAAAGTATCAGCGAGTTGTTTATCAGTGGGAACAAAGTGAATTTCAACATCATTTTTCATAACATGGTCTCAAATGAAATGATACCTAATATCAATGTGCTTTGTCTTCGAGTGCATGACAGGATTGTGAGTGATGACAATCGCACTGGTGTTATCACAAAAGATAGGAGTATTTTTATACTTAACACCATAGTCCAGTAACTGGTTCTTCATCCAGAGAATCTGAGCACAGCAACTGGCTGCAGCAACATATTCAGCTTCAGCTGTAGAAGTGGAGACTGAAGTTTGCTTCTTACTGGTCCAACTGACCAATTTGCCACCTAGAAAATGACAACCTCCAGTTGTACTTTTTCTATCAATCTTACAACCTGCATGATCTGAATCTGAATAACCCATTAGATCTAAACCTGAGTCTTTGGGATACCAAAGACCCAGACTGGGAGAGCCCTTCAGATATCTGAAGATACGTCTCACAGCATCCATGTGTGATTTCTTTGGGTTAGACTGGTAACGGGCACAAAAGCATGTTGCAAACATTATATCAGGTCTACTGGCAGTTAAATACATCAGTGAACCAACCATACCTCTATAGGTAGTAGTGTCCACTGGAGTTCCATTTAGATCAGAATCTAAATTAATTGGTGCAGCCATAGGAGTTTTCATTGATGATGTGGAGTGAAAACCAAATTTCTTTAGTAAATCATTAACATATTTTTCTTGACTGATAAAAATACCATCATTGGTTTGTTTAATCTGAAGTCCTAAGAAAAAAGTTAATTCTCCCATCATGCTCATTTCATATTCTTTTGACATAATTTCTGAAAACTTTTTGCACAATTTTTCATCAGTAGAGCCAAAAATAATATCATCAACATAAATCTGAACAAGTAAGATGTTACCTTTTTCTCGAAGAATGAAAAGAGTGCTATCAATAGCACCTCTGATAAAGCCATTGTTCAGTAGATGGGATGTCAACGTATCATACCAGGCTCGTGGAGCTTGTTTCAGACCATATAAAGCTTTGTTCAGTCTGCAAACGTACTCTGGATGCCTTTGATCTTCAAAACCTGGAGGTTGCTTGACATATACTACTTCTTCCAAATCACCATTCAAAAATGCACTTTTAACATCCATCTGATAGACCTTGAAGTTCATATGAGCAGCAAATGCTAAAAATATTCGAATGGCTTCAAGTCTGGCAACTGGAGCAAAAGTTTCATCATAATCTATTCCTTCACATTGTAGATAACCTTGAGCAACAAGTCTGGCCTTGTTCTTGATTATTACACCATCTTCATCCATCTTGTTTCTGAAAACCCAACGTGTTCCCATAGGATCCTTAATTCCTCTGGGTCTGGGAACTAAATCCCATACGTGGTTTCTTTCAAACTGGCTGAGTTCATCTTGCATGGCTACAATCCAGTGTGGATCATCCATTGCTTCACCAATCTTCTTTGGTTCCATCATAGATAGAAAATTAACATAAAGACATTGATTGGATGTAGCACTTCTGGTTCGAACACCTTTACTTGAGTCACCAATGATCAGATTCACTGGATGAGCTTTTGTCCATTTGGTGTAAGGACCTGGATGAACAATCATTTCAGTACATACCTGCTGGGAATCTTCTGGAAGATTTTCTGGATGATCTTCTGGATGAGTATCCAGAGTTTCTTCAAAGATAATTTCAACCTCTTCATCTGAAGACAAGTAACTGGAACGAATTCCAGTGTTCGTTTCTTCATTTATGGGTACTTCAGTAGAGGTTTCTCCAGTAGAGACTGACAAATGATCTTCAGTACGACCATCTTGTCCAATAACAAGTTCAGTTGATGGCTTGAAACTTATTGCTGGATAGAGTAATGTACTGGAAGTTTCTTTTTGAACTGGTTCCACATCAGAATGAGTGGAAACATTTACTTGTCAATCTTCTTTATAGTATTTGATAGGATTAGATTCACCAAAGTCTATTGGAATTTCTGAAGGGGCTTCGAAGGAAGGGTTCTTGTTAATGACTAAACTGGATTCATCGAAAGTAACATGTATTGACTCTTCTACCTTCTGAGTCCTTTTGTTGAATACTCTGAAGGCCTTGCGAATAACTGAATAGCCTAAAAAGAGTCCTTCATCAACTTTTGCATCAAACTTTCCTAGCTGACTGGAATCGTTAAGGATGTAAACTGGACATCCAAAAACATGGAAGTAACCAATGTTTGGTTTTCTTCCCCTATGGACTTCATAAGCTGTCTTCTTGTGTCTTTTTACATAAATGGACCTGTTCTGGGTGTGACATGCTGTTGCAATTGCTTCAGCCCAGAAGTTGGTAGGAAGACCAGATTCAGTAAGCATGCTCCTTGCAGCTTCTATCAGTGTACGATTATTTCTTTCAACCACTCCATTTTGCTCTGGAGTGTGTGCTGATGAGAAGTTCTGAGAGACACCAGTTTCTTCACAAAATGACTCCAGTAAAGAGTTACGGAACTCAGTACCGTTATCACTTCTTAACTGGCAAACTTTTCGCTTATATTTTAGTTCAACTTGTTTTATGAAGGAGATGATTTCAGTAGCAGCATCACCTTTTGATCTGAGAAAAATAACCCAAAAGAATCTAGAAAATTCGTCAACAATGACAAGGGTGTATCTTTTTCCAGAACGAGTTTGAACATTCACTGGACCAAAGAGGTCCATATGAAGCATGTGAAGAGGTTCAGTGATACTGAAATTCTGCTTAGTTTTGAAACTGGCACGTTTCTGCTTGCCCATCTCACATCCTGGACATGGCTTATCTTTGTTAAAAGATACTGGAGGAATCCCATCAGCAAGCTGTTTTCTGGACAGTTTGTGATATTTTTGAAGTTCAGATGAGATAACCTCTTATGCCATAACCAGTTTGTATCTTCATCTGCTTTGGAATAAAAGCATTGTTCTGATGGAACAGGGCTTAAATCCAAAGGATACACGTTTCCTTTTCTTGGTGCCATCAACACCACCTTCCAATCTCTATCAAAAATGACGCCTTTGTATTCATCGAATAAAACACGGTTTCCAGAATCACAAAGTTGACTGACACTGAGAAGGTTATATTTCAAACCATTCACATAGGCAACGTGTGCAAATTTGACTTGCCCATTGTTCAGTACGCCATATCCTTCAGTTTGTCCTGACGCATCATCACCAAAAGTAATCTTTGGACCAGCACGAACCTGGTACTCTTCCAACAGGGTCTTACATCCAGTCATATGCCTAGAGCATCCACTATCTAGGTACCAGATATATCTTTTTAGATCGCCCTGCACACCCACAAAAATCATTAGTTAGATTTTGGAACCCATCGACTGATGGGTTCACTGGACTCTCCCTTTAGAGTCAAAACAGATTTCTGAACAGTGTGACTGGAAGGTTTCACTGAAGATGGAGCTTCAGTCGAAACAAAAACTATAGGTTTTGATGCATTATTTTCCTTTTTCTTTCCAGGATTTTTCTTTAAAACTTTGGAAAAAGGTTTGGCATTTTGTATAGGTTTAGAAGAGGTAGTTTCAATGTTCATCAATCTGGAATTACAACTTTGAACTTGTCTAGTTAATAATTGAAATTGATTTTCCAAACGCAACAAAATGGGTTCATCGATAGACACCTGAGCTTTTCCAGATGTTGGAATATGTGGCTTAGGAAGGGAAATCTTCTTTTTAGAAGGGTTCTGAGGTAAAGGCTTCTTTTGTGATGCCTTCTTAACTGGAGAGGTTGTCTTGGCCTTTCCAGTCTTAACCTCAGTGGAGGTCTGGAACTCATCAGTCATTATTCTTGATTCGCTTGATTTAGCACTAAAATCGGTTGCTATAAATTGTTCAGGCAATTTTTGAACATCAATGGCTGCAGATGCTAGATTAAGATTTCCATCCAGATATACTTTCCTTTGATCTGGAACAGCATACTGAACAGATTTTGCGCAATTGTGATTTGGGTCAATCTGCAACCAAGATTTAACAATTTTTTGTTCTTTACCAAGAATTTTCTCAAGTTCAAATTTTTCTTGTGCAAGCTCAGCACAAATAGCTTGTTGACATTTGAGTGCCAAATGGACATCTTTTAGTTCATTTAAACGTGCTTGACTGGCGTTCAGATCAATAGAGTTAGAATCAAAAAGTTTTAAGCTTTCTGAACGCACAGTTTCCATAAAGACTAAGTCATTGTTTAAAAGATCTAAAAGATCAAGTTGTTGTTCCTTTTCAGTTTCCAAACAAATAATACTGACCTTTTTCATGATGATATTCACCTATCTTCCAGAGTCGATATCATCCTTGACAAGATGCTTTTGCTTCTCATCCAGTGCCATGAAGCACATGTCCCTCACCTCTTCGTCATCAGATGAAGAGTCAGATTCTTCCCACTTTTCATTTTTGGCCATTAAACACCCATTTTTCTCCTGGGTGTTTACTGACATGAACGCTAACTGAGCCTTAAGCTTTTTGTATTTATCCTTGTAGCGATCATCATATTTGTGGAAAGCTGGAGAAGGGACTGGAGTAGAAGGCATTCCAGGTTTGATAAATGGTTGATTTGACCTGCATTCTTTCAAAAAATGACCTTTCTTACCACACTTAAAGCATGTAAGATTGGTTTTATCCACAGAGGAACTTGAAGCATAAGGTCCACCAGATCGAGTAGCTCTGGCCTGAAAACGTTTAAAGGTTTTGGCCATCATTGCTACCAGATCATCATCATCACACTCATCACAACCAGATGTAGCTTGGTCAGTGAGTCCAGAGTTCATAAGATCACACATAATCTTCTTCATTGAGTGTGACTGGACACTCTCTGAAGATACCAGTGCAGA